>SJYC01046530.1:0-30058 GCA_006408675.1 Madoqua kirkii | reverse complement strand
GATCATGACATCCGGTCCCATCACTTCATGGGAAATAGATGGGAAACAGTGGAAATAGTGTCAGAGTTTGTATTTTGGGGCTCTAAAATCACTGCAGATGGTGACTGCAGCCATGACATTAAAAGATGCTTACTCCTTGGAAGAAAAGTTATGACCAACCGAGATAGTATATTGAAAAGCAGAGACATTACTTTGCCAACAAAGGTCCGTCTAGTCAAGGCTATGGTTTTTCCTGTGGTCATGTATGGATGTGAGAATTGGACTGTGAAGAAGACTGAGCTCTGAAGAATTGATGCTTTTGAACTGTGGTGTTGGAGAAGACTCTTGAGAGTCCCTTGGACTGCCAGGAGATCCAACCAGTCCATTCTGAAGAAGATTAACCTTGGGATTTCTTTGGAAGGAATGATGCTAAAGCTGAAACTCCAGTACTTTGGCCACCTCATGGGAAGAGCTGACTCATTGGAAAAGACTCTGATGCTGGGAGGGATTGGGGGCAGGAGGAGAGGGGTCGACCGAGGATGAGATGGCTGGGTGGCATCACGGACTCAGTGGACGTGAGTCTGAGTGAACTCCGGGAGATGGGGATGGACAGGGAGGCCGGGTGTGCTGCGATTTATGGGGTTGCAAAGAGTCGGACACGTCTGAGTGACTGAACTGAACTGATACAACCTCTATTCAATGTACTCCTTCTTTGTCATTGATGTATGGTTCCAGGTGGGCCGTGGGCAAGAGAATCAGGGTGGATTATTCTGTGGAATCAGGGTGAGTTTCCTGTCACATGAGCTGTGTAGTCCAGGTTGCCTGCCCTTTCCAAGGGGAAGGCTCAGAGTGAATACAGAAATAAACTGACTCACTAGCATCAGGGTGGCTTGTGTGTATGTTTCTTCACCATTTCTCATGTCTGATCTCGAAATCTCAGTGCTAGGCCAGTTTGGATTTTATTTGACAGCTAATGTGAGTACAAGTTCTTGACATAAACAGGCTTGATTTATAAAGATCATGCTGACTGCAGTGTGTTGAACAGACTAGAGGGAACAACACTAATATCAGAGAGTAAAGAAGTTGGGATGTTGTACAGTAATTCGAGAGGAAGATGTTGAAGGGCTGCCTTGGGGGAGGCTTATGATCAATGCAGAGATGAATACAGAGGTGGGATGTTTTCTGGAGGGTGAACCAACAGGCAAGCAACTGGGTCTGGGTAGGTGAGGTAGACAAGACAGAGATCATGTGCTCAGTCTTTAACAAACTCAATAGATTAAGAAGCCAGGGTACAAGAGCCTTCCCCAGAGAGCCTGACCGATGGAGCAGAAAGTTTTGCCTTGAGCAGCATCGCGCCCTTGGCCTGCATCCCCATGTCTGTGGGTGGTGCTCCTGCAGTCACACCAGGGTGTGTGCTTCAGCTGTAGCTCCTCAAGGGAGTGTAGAGAGAGCAGAAGGCCTCTGGCATGTGAAGCCAGAGAAGTGGGAGAAATTCCAGAATCAGAACAAGAAACCTGGTGGTGAGAAGCCTGGGAGTACCCCAGTGCTCATCTCTACAAGTCAGGAAGTTGGGATGTCAAGAGGAAGAGGTGTGGAGCCTGGGGAGTGCCACTGGTAAGCTGACATGGTGGGCCAGGTTTGCTTGTTCCAGCTCTATTCAAGGTAGCACAACAGTGTCACATGCCATGACTTCCCTGGTGGCCCACTGGCTAAGCATATACTTCCTATATAGGGGGTCTAGGTTTGATCCCTGGTCAAGCAATTAGATTCCAAATCGAAATGATGTGGAATCACAACTAGGAGTTGGCAGGCCTCAATGAAAGGTCCACATGCCCCAAATAAAGATCCCACATGCCACAACCAAATATTCCGCATACTGCAACTAAAAAGATCTCGCATGCTGCAGCTAAGCAACTAAAGACCCGCATGCTATAACTAAAAGATCCCACATGCCACATGGAAAAACCCCTGTGCTCTAACTAAAGTTCCTGCACGTGGCAATGAAGATCCCACGTGCCACAACTAAGCCCAACATAGCCAAATAAATTAAATATTTAAATGTTAAATATATCAAAGATTCACTTAAAAGCCTTCACGTGGCTACAAATGAACATACCTATGAAGCAAAAACAGATTACAGGCAGAGAACAGACTTCTGGTTACTGAGGCTGGGTTGGGGGGAGATTGTAGGAGAGGAATGGACTGGGTGTTTGGGACTAGCAGATACAAACTATTATACACAGAATTTAAGCCCAACATAGCCAAATAAATTAAATATTTAAATGTTAAATATATCAAAGATTCACTTAAAAGCCTTCACGTGGCTACAAATGAACATACCTATGAAGCAAAAACAGATTACAGGCAGAGAACAGACTTCTGGTTACTGAGGCTGGGTTGGGGGGAGATTGTAGGAGAGGAATGGACTGGGTGTTTGGGACTAGCAGATACAAACTATTATACACAGAATGGATAAACAAGGTCCTACTGTATAGCACAGGGAACTATACTCACTACCCTGTAGTAAACCATAATGGAAAAGAAAGGAGACAATGTCTAAATATGTAAACTGAGTCACTATGCTGTGCACTCAAAACTAGCACAACACTCTATCATCTAGACTTCAAAAAACCCTCACGCGTGTACAAGCATCAGATGTACACGATGTGATGCCAGCACCCTGTCTGAAACCTTCAGAACCATTCTCACAGTTTTTGCTGAAACAGACAAGTCACTGGTCATCAGTAAATGCCACGTTATTTCCCAGACAGTCAACAACAGAGAAGACCCTGGCTGTCACCTTTCCGAGGCTGTACACATTCTTTCCCCGGCTCCCTTCTCTCCCTACAGTGAGTGAGTCAGAAGAACGTGGTGAGGAAGCCTCCTCTTCTTCCCCAGCTTTTATCCAGATGATGGGGTACAAACACTGGGTCCATGCCATCAAGCAGGATGAGGGAGTGGGGTAAAAGGGGCAGGCATTCTGGCAAGTGGAGAGGAGGGGAGGCAGGCAGCAGGCAGCCCACAGAAAAAAAAGATGAGTTCAATCCCCTAAAGAGCCCCATCTTGGAATCAGTGTGGACACAGCTCTCCATGCTGGTAGGGATCCAAACTGGGGCAGCTGATTGCCCTGGAAAAAGCAATCGTCCACCTTCAGTGCCCTCCTGAGCTGAGCTAACCAGTCTACATTTTCCAGCACAAAGTCACATTTTCCCACCTAATCTGGGACTGTCATTTTGTTATTACATCTACATCGACCTTGATCTGGTACACAAGTCTTTTTAGGGCTAGCAAATGGGTTGACACTGAGAGAGCCATCTGGCCATCAAGCAACAAAACCATTTCAGATTCTGAGGCCTCAAGAGTGTCATCTCAAGACATTCATTCTGGAAGCAAGCATTTCTCTTGATAATCACATGCTTTCAGACTGGAGGTGTCTTGGATGAGGAGAGGCAAGTACCCAGTCTGAGCCCTGCAGAGAGTTGGCCTTTCCAAAGCTTTCTGACATGCTCATCCAAGATACGTGAGACCTTCAGCAGGGATAATTCCTCCCAAAGGGCATGCGAATGGGAACAGTCCCTGAGCATCACTGTGATCCCATAGTACTTTCAGACGATGGCAAAGCCCTCCAGTGTGCTTGTGTCTGTTCACACTATATTCTATAACATCAGTTTAAGTAATGAATTAGTGACTGCTAAAACATTGCCCCCAAAGGAAATAAAGGGTTAGGTTCGTGTCAGCCTCCGGTCACAACATTTTCATCAATCAGTTAATTTATTAACTTGTTTTATAGCTGTTTCTATCTAAAGATACAATTTAATTAGAAACCCAGAATTCGTAAAACCATTGATAGTAACAAAATGATAAAACCTTCTGAAAAAAGACTAGAGTCTGTCCAAGTCGAAATCAATGGACAATTCCATGACTGTCTCCAGAGGTTCCTTCATTGTTGAGGAATTAGTAACCTCTGTTATGCCCCAGTGGCATCTCTGACCACCCATGATATTTAAAAGTTGCCCACAGGCCAGTGATGCAAGAAACTACCCTTCTTGCACTGTACTACATGTGATTATAGAATGGCAACTGTCAGCCACATACTGGGCCATCCTCAAAATAGAGGTACCCAGAGACCCTGAGCCAGTGAATCCTAGTCTCTCAAAATGGGTATGTTGAAACCCTAATCCCTAATGTGACTGTATTTGGAGATACTGCCTTTAAGGTATAGCTAAGGTTAAATGAAATCATAAGTATGCATCTTTAATCCAACTGGAGGGCATCCTTATAAGAAGAGGAAGAGATCCCACAGAGCTCTCACTCTCTCCCCACACTAAACAAAGTAAATGCCATGTGAGGACACAGTAAGAAGACAGCTGTGAGTCAAGGACAAAGGTCTTACCCGAGTATAAATTCTTTTCCCGAATTCTAGATTTCCAATTGGCTTAAACTGTAGGCCTTTATAACAACTTAAATTCTTTCCTCCCTCTGTATTCAAACTTTCTGATTTCTTTCTCTTAGATCCTTTTTGCTTCTTTGTCACTGGATATACCTTGTGTGTCTGTAATGGAGGAGGTGTCACCACTGGAAACCTGGTGAAATACAGAGCAGAGAGCAGGGGGTGAGCAAGGCTAACCATGAGGTGGGACGGGGAGCTTGTTCTTCCACAGACTCGCCTCTCAGGTGGGAACATCTTGGAAAGGGGAGCCGGGAAGGTGGGCATTGATCAGGGGCACCGAGCGTGGGAGTGGTGAGAAGCAGCCCAGCAGCCCGACTCCACGAAGCATGCTGTGAACCAATCCTTTGGCTTCTAAGAGCAATGGGTCTAAGGCACATCTGGCTGCCAAACAGGGAGGAGGAAGCCCGGTGCACAGCTGGCTACGCCCACTGTGATGCCATAGCGAGCTTAGCAAATCCTGCAGATGCCAAGATTCATTCACAAAGAGGCCGGATCCTGCCTCCAGTCATGGCTTGGGCGCCACCGAGCCTTCTGCTCATTCTGGTCCTTGCAGTCATTGCTGGCTCAGCTTCAGCTCGAGCTCCCTGGAAGCTGGAGAGGGGTCAGGGGGTTGGGGGCCCGGGCATCTCGCCCTGCACCTACCTTCTGTAAGAATGCAAAACCTGCTTTATGCGTAAAACAGCATACCCACAAGAATTTTCTTTGTGTGGTGAAAGGAGTCATTTGACTGCCCAGGTTGAATTATGAAAGATCTGGACACCTTTGAGAGGTCAAGAGATAGTTGACTGGGGGTCACTTCCAGGCCCTTGGGCTTCCAGTAAACCAGAGTGCCTTCTCTGGAAGAGGTAGAAGGGGGTCAGGCAATGCATTTTATGATAGGGCTCTGGTGCCTCATCAGGACAGAAACTGGGCCCTCAGACTGGCCCCCTCCCTTAGCTAAGGGAGGCAAAGTTGAAGTGAGGGTTCTTGGCTGCCATCATAGAAGGGGAAAAGAAGGCAAAGGTTAGTGTATCAGATCTTCAGGGTAACTGGCCCCTGGAGATGAGGCCACTCTAATGCTCCAGCGTTTTGGCCCCAACATGTACAGAAAAAAGCCTGACATTTTTGGTTTTGTTCTTGTTTAGTCACTAAGTCATGTCAACTGGGCTGGGGAATGTGAGGGAGACAAGACTCAGTTTTAGCAAACTCAGTAGAGTGAGGAGCCAGGGTGCAGTGAATGTGTGCTCGGGAGTCCTTGCCACAGAGTGTGCAAGATGGAGCAGAAACGTCAGTCTCGAGCAGCATAGCACCCTCTGGCCTGCACAGCTATTTCTGCATATAGTGCTCCTTCAGTCACCCCAGGAAGTACACTTCAGGTGTTGGTCCTTCTCAAGGGAGTATAGAAAGAACAGAGGCCTCTGGCCTAGGAGGCCAGAGAAGGATGAGAAATTGCAGGATCAGAGCGAAATGTCTAGAGGTTGGGAACCTGGGAGTACCCAATTGCAGGTCTCTGCAAGTCAGGAAATTGCAATCTCGGGAGGCAAAATGTAGAGCTTGGGTAATGCCACTGGTAAGTATACATGGTAGGGTCTGTTTGCTGTGTTTCAGCTCTATTCAACTGAATACAAAAGTCTCAGCAAAAAAGATCTCGTATGCTGCAACTAAATCCCCTGCATGCCTCAACTAAAAAGAACTCGCATGACCCAATTTAAAGATCCCCCATGCCACAGTTAAGATCCTACATACTTTAACAAAGATCCCACATGACAAGACAAACATCCTGCATACCACAACTAAAAGATGCCCCATTCCATTATGTAAACAACTGAAGATCCCACACAGTGAAACAAAGATTCCTCATACTGCAGCAAATACCCTGCATACCACAAATAATGCATCTTGCATGTCAGAACAAAATGATCTCACAAGCTGCAACAAAATATCCCACACACCACTACAAAGGTCCCACACACCACAACTAGAGGATCTTGCATGCTAACACTAAAGATCATACACAGTGCAACACAGATCACCATGCCACACCTATAGATCCCACATGGTGCATCAAAGATCCCCCGTGCTGCAACTGAAGACCCATATGCTCAACAAAGGTCCTGCATCCCACAACGAAAAGATCCCTTGTGCTTTACCTGAAGTTCCTGCGTGTGTCAATGAAGATCCCACGTGCCACAACCGAGACCAACATAACCAAGTACATCAAACAAATATTTAACAATTCAGCATATAAAAAAGAGTCATTTATAAACCTTCACCTGGCTACAAATGAACATATCTATGAAACAGAAACAGATTACAGATCACAGAGAACAGATTTCTTGATACCAAGGCGGAGGTAGGGGGAGGTTATAGGAAACGAATGGATTGGGATGTGGGGACTAGCAGATGCAAACTGTGATACACAGAATGGATAAACAACAAGGTCCTATTGCATAGCACAAGCAACTACATTCAATATCTTGTGGTAAACCATGATGGAAAAGAATATAAAAAGATGTCTAAATGTGTATAACCGAGTCACTCTGTTGTGAACGTGAAACTAATATAACACTGCTATACTTCAATGAAAAGAAAACCCCTCAAGTGTGTAAAAGTGGCTTACCTCCAACATTCAGATTCAGATGGACACAATGTGCTGTGAGCACCCTGTCCGACCAAAACCTTCACACCATTTTCATTTGCACAGTTGTTGTTGAAACAAGGAAGTCCCTGGTCATCAGTAAATGTCGCATTATTTCCCTGAGAACACCCCAGCTGTCACCTCTCCAGGGTCATGCCTTCTATGGCACACATGTAGAAGTATCTGCTGCTGCTGCTAAGTAGCCTCAGTTGTGTCCGACCCTGTGTGACCCCATAGACGGCAGCCCACCAGGCTCCCCCGTCCCTGGCATTCTCCAGGCAAGAACACTGGAGTGGGTTGCCATTTCCTTCTCCAAAGCGTGAAAGTGAAAAGTGAAAGTGAAGGCGCTCAGTCATGTCCGGGGTTGTCCCGGTCAGTTGCTGGGGTTGTCCCAGCGACCCCACGGACTGCAGCCCACCAGACTCCTCCATCCTTGGACTTCTCCAGGCAAGAGTACTGGAGTGGGGTGCCATTGCCTTCTCCAGTAGATGTATCTACTCATACCTGTACACATTCTTTACCCCACCCCTTCTATCCCACGGTGAGCCCACCAGAAGCATATGGTGAGGAAGCTTCTCCTCCTTCTCCCCAGCTTGTATCCAAGGACTGGGTCCATGTCAACAGGCAGAATGAGGGGCTGGGCTACAGGGAGCAGGCATTCAGGCAAGTGGAGAAGAGAGGAAGCATGCCGGGGGCAGTTCACAGGAAAAAAGCATTAAGTCCGTCCCCTAAAGAGCCTCATCTTGGAATCAGCATGGACACAGCGTTCCATCTTGGTGGGGATGCATCCAGGGACAGCTGATTGCCACGGGAAAAGTAATCTTCCACCCTCTGTGTCCTCCTGAGCTGAGGTACCCAGTCTACATTCTCCAGCACAGTCACACTATCTGAGCTGGGACGAACATTTTGTTGTAACATCCATATCAACCTTGCTCTTGTATACCTGTTTTTAGGGCCAGGAAATGGCTGGACACTGAGAAAGAACTTTCTGGCCCTTCCCAGGAAAATCATCTCAGATTCTTAGGCCTCAATGGTATCTTCTCGAAGACATTCATTCTGGGAGCAAGCAAGCAAGCATTTCTCCTGTTAATCATGTGCTGAGACTGGAGATGTCTTCAATGAGTAAACACAAGTATACCCAGCTGAAGCCCTGCAGAGAGTCGGCCTTTCCAAAGCGTTCTGACCTGCTCGCCCAAGATATCTGACCTTAAGCAGGGATATTTTTTCCAAAAGGGCATAGAAACAGGAAGAGTATCTATGAGCAGCACTGTGATCCTTTAGTGCTTTCAAACGATGACCAAGGAGTACAGTCCTTGCAATGTGTTCGTGTCTTTTCACTCTATATTCTACATATTCTTAGAGTCAATGCAAGTACTGAATTAGTGACTACTAAAACACTAATCCCAGGGGAAATAATGGGTTAGGTTCCTATGAGCCTCTGGTCACAATATTTTCATCAATCAATCAATACATAAACTTGTTTTCTATCACTGTCTATAAAGTTACAATTTAATCCAATTAGAAAACCAGAATTTACTATACTGATTTACATTAACAAATCTTACAGCAGAAGACCCCAGAACCTGTCCATATCTAAATCAATGGACACTTCCATTAGTGTCTCCAGAGATTCCTTCATTGTTGAGGTTCTAGTAATCTCTGTTATGCACCTCCCGGCATCTCTGGACCACCCACGATACCTATAAGTTGCCCACAGGGCACTAGTGCAAAAAACTACACTTCTTGGTCCTGCACTACAAATGATTATAGAGTGGCAACCATCAGCCATGTATTGGGCCATCCTCAAAGTAAAGGTACTCAGAGACCCTGAGCCAGTGAATCCTATTCTCTCAAAATGGGTATGCTGAAACTCTAACTCTCAATGTGGCAATATTTGGAAATATAGCCTTTAATGGCTAATTAAGATTAAATGCGGAGAAGGCAATGGCAACCCACTCCAGTACTCTTGCCTGGGAAATCCCATGGATGGAAGAGCCTGGTAGGCTACAGTACATGGGGTCACGAAAAGTCAGACATGACTGACGTGACTTAGGAGGAGGAGGAAGATTAAACGACATCATAAGCACGGAGGTGTAATCCAACAGGAGGGTATCCTTATAAGAAGAAGAGATACCACGGAGCTCTCACTCACTACCAACACTAAAAACAGAAAAGGCATGTGAGGACACAGAAATTGACACCTGGCTGCCAAGGACAAAGACGTCACCTGGGTAGAAATTCTTTGAGCAAATTCTAGATTTCCAACTGGACTAAACTGTGGGCCTTTGTATCAGTTTAAGTTTTTTCCTCCTTCTGTATTCAAGTTTTCTGATTTCTTTCTGTCTCATCCCCTTTGCTTGTCACTGGATATACTTTGTGTGTGTGACGGAGAAGGGATCCTCTCTACATTACTCATATTTATGTATTGCTTCCTTCAGAGAGCCTCAACTCAGGTTCATTAGGGACAGTGGCCTCCCTCAGGACAACGGTTGTGTAACAAGTTTTAAGCATCTGGCTTAAACTGGGTTTGAATTGATTTCATCACTGTGTCACAAAGCTGCAGTGACCTTTTCCACTACACCTAGAATGATCAGGACTTTTACTGCAGAAGAGACAGAGGCAGCAGAGTGGCACAGCAGAAGCTTGCTGGGTCCCCAAGCCGGAGAGGGGGCTACTGAAGCCACATTCTGGTGCGGTGCTGCCACTTAGGTTGCATTGAAATCATTTCATTTTATTTGTTGGTCTGTTCTGTCTGTGCAAAATCACGTACGATATTTTAGATGTCAAGCAGTACAAACTTACACCTTTGAATGTTATCTCCATTTAATCACGAATGGTCCAGACCTTCTGGCTGGTTATGGGGAAAGGTTCAGACACCCAGTGACTCACCTCTTGGGTAGCCCAGGAAAGGTGGGCATTGAGGACAATGTGGGACATGTGGGGGTTGCATTCTGGAACAGGATAAATCAGAAGGGTCTGTGGGAAGAGGGTTTTGCAGTAGGAAGTGGGTGAGGTAGCCCCTGATTCCTGAGCCAGATGTGATTGGGTTCTCTGAATAATTCTGCTGGCTGACAAGGAAACACTGTTCAGGAAGAATATGCAGGAATGCATCTGGATGCACTCAATAAGGAGAGTCTCAAGAGGACACTATCTGGTGGAGCAGAGCGAGGAAAGAAACTTGGGATTAGGCCATTTAAGGTCCTCTCAATTATACCAGATATCAACTCAGCAAAATATGTTCATACGAGTCCTCACCCCAACACTGGCCACTCCCTGTAACAAGTGCCCACCGGCGTGTGCATAAGCACACACACAGGAAACATTACACAAGACTGAGGAAGAGGAGAACTTAGTTCCTGGACGTGGATACATGGACCCGTTGGCAGCAGCTCTCCAACCCCTGTGACTTGGTCACTGTTAGCTAGCACAGTAACATAGGCAATGAAACAAGGGGCTCCATCTCAAGTGGACATCCCCATCCCTACCACCAGTTCCTCCAGGACTGGCAACCAGGCAGGGGGCATGGGCAAGGGTTTAAAAGCCCAGGCTGACATCTTCCCCAGCCATCTCCTTCTAGAAGTTTGTCTACTTACCCATGACTTCCCAAGCTCCTGAAAGCCTGGCAACTCCTGATAGCTTACGGGCAACAATGTTGGATTCGTGATCTCCGAAGACAAAGATTCAGCTTCGGGACCAGGGACCAGGCTTGATTACTCAAGAGTTTTGTGTAGCAGAGTTTTATTAAAGTAAGAAAAGATACAGAGGAAGCTTCTGACAGAGACATCAGAAGGGGGGAAGGAGAATACCTCCCTTAACTAGTCTTTAGCAAGGGAGTTATATACTTTTTAATAAGTCATAATAATAATTCAAAAAAATGTACCAGACCCACTCCCACAATTTACATTTTAGAATAACAGGATTAGAACTTAACAACAGAAAGATCCTACCAGACCCATTCCCATTATATATATTTTAAGATATCAGGATTAGTCAGAAGGTTTTCCGGAAGGACAAACTGTCCTCAAACAGGATACATTATTGTTATATAACCTTAGTACGAGTTTAAACTTATTTGTTTGCTGTGTAATCATCAGTTCTGGGCTTAAAGAAAAAAAACTTACAGACTAAGGAATGTAGAGAAAAAAAGATGTTTGTCCTTCCCTCCTCCTTGAGAATTCCAGACCCCTCTCTCCTTGGGGACCCCCGGACTTCTTATCAATCTGCCGAGGAACTGACTCTCTCACTCCTGCTTACCAATTAAGGAAGTGCAGAGCAAAGTCAGGAACATCAGAAGAGAGGTTAGATGTCAAAGTGGAATTTTCAAGTGGAACTGTGGTCATCACCCTTCAAGAGCTGGATCCTGGTGAGCTGTAGACGCACAAGGACTTGCTGCTCATCTGGACTCCACTGCTCCCAGTGGAGAACACTGGAGACTGCTACAGGCCTGGAAGAAGACAGGAGGCGGTGAGCGGGCTAACCACGAGGTGGGGCGGGAAGCTTGTTCTTCTGCAAAGATATGGCACTAAGCTGAGACCATCTTGGCAAGGGAGGTGGGGAAGGTGGGAATCAATCAGGGTCCCTGAGCCTGGGTGCGGAGAGGAGAATACTCCACAAAGCATGCTGCAAAGGAATCCCTGGATTCTAAGAGCCGTAGGTAGGATGCACTTCCAGCAGCCAGCTAAGAATCAAAAGCCCTGTGCACAACTGGCCCCGCCTACACTGATGGAATCATGAGGTAAGCAAATCCCACAAATGCCAGGAGCCAATCAAAAAGATGCACGGCCCTGCCTATTATGGTTTGGGTACTGCCAAACTCCCTGCTCATTCTGGCCTCTGCTGTCATTCCTGGCTCAGCCCCAGCTCCAGGTCTGTGGCAGCTGGAGAACTGGGAGACGGGTTGGAGGTGTGGGGCACCTCATCCTGCACCTACCCTCTGTAAAGTATGCAAAATCTACTTTTTCCTTTAAAGAACTTATGCCCAAGAGCTTGCTTTGTGGGTTGAAAGGATTAATTTACTGCCAAGGTAATCGGGAAAGATCTGGACACCTTTGAGGTAAACCAGAGTGCCTCTCCTCTGAAATGGTGGAAGAGGGTCAGCCAATGCTTTTGATGATAGGGCTCTGGAGCCTCATCGGGATGGAAAACTGGGCTCCCAGACTGCCTCCCTCCCTTAGCTAAGGGAGGCAAAGGTAAAGTGAGGGTTCTTGGCTGACATCACAGAAGGGGAAAAGAAGGCACAGTCCAGGGCATCAGATCTTGAGGGCAATTAGCCCCTGGAGAGCAGCACACGCTTAACGCTCCAGTGTTCTGGCCCCAACACGTAGAGAAAAAAGCCTCACATTTTCATTGTTGTTCTCCTTTAGTCGCTAAGTTGTGTCACTCTCTTTTGCAACCCCATGGACTGTAGTCTGGCAGCTTCTCTGTCCGTGGGATTCCCCAGGCAGACTACGGAAGTGGCTTCTCATTTCCCTCTCTGGGGATCTTTCCAACTCAGCGATCAAACCTGAGTCTCTTGCATCTCCTGCACTGGCAGGCGGATTCTTCACCACTGAACTGCCATGGAAGTACTCTAAATGGATTAAAATCTCCTTTTTTGGAATACACCAGACTGGCCAAAAAGTTTGTTCAGATTTTTCTGCAACATGTTATGGAAAATTCGAACAAATTCTTTGACCCAACCCAATGTTTAAACCAACTGGTATGTAAAAACTGAGTTTGGTGCTCACTGGCTTTTCAGCTAATGGGTTACAGCCTGCTGTAAAGACGTAAAATGAGGCCATCTTCAGTTCCTTTATATAGCAGTGTCTGTGTGGGAAAATGAATGGGTGAGCCTCTTCAAGTATGAGTGTGTTAATAGGAATATATTTGTGTGATTAAGGAAATGTTTGTGCCTGCATGAGTGAACAGCTGACATATCCAAGGATATTACCATGCTTGTTTGTGTGTGAGTGTAAAAATTTAAGCCTGTTCACTTGGCTGATATTTTGATGGGGGCGGGGGAGGGGGGAATGTTGGGCTTCCCTGGTGGCTCCAATGTTAAAAAGTCTGCCTTCAATGTGCAAGACTTGGATTTGATCCCTGGGTCAGGAAGATCCCCTGGAGAAGGAAATGGCAACCCACTCCAGTATTCCTGCCTGGAAAATCCAGTGGACAGAGGAGCCTGAAGGGCTGCAGTTCATGGGCTCGCAAAGAATTAGACTCAACTGAGCAACTTTCACACAGAGGTTGTGCAGGTTGCAGGATCTTAGTTCCCCAACCAGGCAATGAACAGGGGGCTACAGCAGTGATACTGCTGAGTATAAGCACTGGACTACCAAAGAATTCCCCTGTATGATATTTTAAAAGTACATCTGACCCTTTAACAATAGGGTTTGAACAGTGCAGGTCCACTCATATGCAGATTTCTTCAACAGCAAATACTACAGTTCTACACAATATATAATTAGTTGAATCCATGCGTGTAAAACCCTGGATTCACAGAAACATTATATCATGATGGTAGATTACATGTTAAATCTATTCAGATTCACATGGATGGTCAGAACCCCTAACCTTTGCATCACTCAAAACTCAACTACATTAGAATACTTGAATGAGTTTTGTGTGACTGTGAGTGAATGTGACTGTCTTGGAGAGTGTGAGCACATTCCTACTTCTGAGCATGTTAATGTGTATGTGAGTGACTATGAGTGTATGGATGTAAGTATAACTGATTTAATTTCTCATCACATTCAAGTGAATGTGTGAGCAGTTATTATGAGTGAACAAGTGGGAGAGCATGTTTGTGCCAGTCGATGTGACCTTGTGCATGTCTATAACCACACATGTTTGAGAATGAGCATGGGAGCCTATTTTAATGTGAGTTTGTGTGCTGAACTAAGCGGAAGTTTTCATATGGATGAGTGAATATGTGACCATGGGCATGAATATTAGCATAGTCATGTATGTGAGATGAATGTCTGTTTTTGATCATGTGAAAGTGGAGTACATTTTTGTGAGTTAATGTCCAGGTGTGTGCATATGAGTACACTTGAATATCTCTATGTGTGAAAATGTGGGAACTTTATCTTAAGTGTGAGCATATTCACCGTGAGAATATAAGTATGATGCTGTTTGTATCTCCTCCATGGGGAATTGTATATGATTGGGATCATATTTGAATGTGTGTAAGTGAATGTGTGAGCTAGTTTGAGGGAATGTATGTGTAAGGACATTTTCATAAATGAGTCTGTAACTGTTCATTTGTGTAAGCTTGTTAGTGTGTGAGTATTTTTGTGAAAACGATATGAGTATGTGTTTGTGTTTTTATGTGAGTCATCTGTGTGTGTGGGTATAAGCTTTGTGACGCCTGTGAGAAAATTTGTATTCACATAAATACATGATAACGTTCCTCTTTCTGAATATATTAATATGCACATATAAGGGCATCTGAGTGTATTGTTGTGCACATATGTGTGTCTGTCTGTGAATGAATTTGTAAGCATGTTGATGTCTTAGTGGACATGTGAGCACTTTGTATAAGGGAATGTGTATGGCTACATGAGTGTGTCTATGAAAGTAAATGAGGGAGCCCATTACGAAAGTGCATGTGTTAGTTGCTCAGAGGCATCTGACCCCATGGACTGTGGCCCACAAGGCTCCACTGTCCATGGAATTCTCCCGGTTAGAATACTGGAGTGGGTAGGCATTCCCTTGTCCAGGGGATATTCCCAAGCCAGGGATCGAACCTAGGTCTCCTGCATTGCAGGCACATTCTTTACCATTTGAACCACGAGAGAAGACCAAATGTGTCTATACATGTGAATAAATTGGTGAACATGTTTTCGGTTTGTGAATATGCTCCAATATTAGAGAATTTACGTCTGTTATGCATGCATATGCACGTTTCTTGTATCTTAGTGAATCTGTGAATGTGTAAATATGAAGAATATGCTGTTGATTTGAGTTGACTAGTGACCACAAAGTATCTGTGAGCATGTCTATGTGCAATTGATTAGATGTCAGGGTGTCTATGTGTATGGAGGAATTTGTAACCATACTTGTATGTGTGACAATGTCTGTACACACGACTGTGGGAACAACTTTAGGATACGTATGCTCATGCATGTAAGAAATGTATGAGTGGCACAGTGTGTGTGAGGCATATTCGAGTATGTGAGTGAATGTATAACCACGTTAACTTGAGTCTATCTGTATTTGAATATGTCCATGTGTCAGTGTGTCTATGTGTGTGTGCTCATTCCTCAGTCCTGTCTATTTGTGACTCCACGTAGCCTACCAGGCTCCTCTGATCCATGGAATTTTCCAGGTAAGAGTACTGGAGTGGGCTGCCATCTCCTTCTCCAGGGAATCTTCCTGAGCCAGGGATCGAATCAGTGTCTCTTGCATCTTCTTCACTGGCAGGTAGGTCCTTTACCGCTGTAACACCTGGGAACCACAGAGTGTCTATGAATAGAGATAAACCTGTGAGCATGTTCGTGTGAGTGAATGTGTAACCTGTGGAGGTATGTGAGCATCTCTTTGTGTAAGAGTGAACTGAGCCTGTTCATATGTCGGTGTGTTGATGTGTTTTTGTGTTCACACATAGAAGTGAATTTGTAAGCATGTTCATGCTGGTGCATGTTCACCTCTAAGGGAATGTGTAACCGTGTTCATCTGTGTCAGATTCTTAATGTGTACATCTGCTTTTGAGTCACTGCATGAGTGTATGTGTGAATGTTGATCATATGCATGTACATGACTGTTAAAGCTTGTATTTGTGAAAACATGAATTTATATATATGTGAACATGTTCACGTGTATAAATTAAGCCATGAGTAAGTTGCTGTGTGTGAAGGTATTAATGTATTTTTCATTAGTGCAACTGAATGTATAAGCAAGGTTATATACATGAGCGTGATGTACAATTTTAACTGAAGTTGTAAGTGTATGTGGCTGTGCCTGTGCACATGAATTCATTTGTGAGCAAGTTCATGTGAGTGAATATATCAATATGTTTATTTCTGTTTGTGTATTTAAGTCTTCATCTGCTCATGACTATCTAAGTGAGTTTATGTGTGCGACTGAATATGATTATGTACACTTATGTCAAATTTTCCTTTGTGTAAATAAACTTGAGAGGTTTTTGTGTGTTGAACATATTAAAATACGAATACATTCATTAGGCACATGTTTGAATATGGTTTATGTCTGGATGAACATGTAAGTATTTGTGTGACTATACTGAAATGTGTGGTAACGTGTGTGTATGGTCATGTATGTGATGGCAGTCATGTATGGATTAACATACGGACACTTTTGTGCAAAGGAATCTAGAAGCAGTTTCATGTGAGCATGTTCATGTCATTTAATGTCAGCGTCTTAGCTTACATGACTGTGTCTGCATTCTGATTGGATGTGAGTGTACCTAGGTGTAGCTGAATGAGTGTGTATGTTTGCACATCTAATCATGTTAATTTGAGCATGTTCGTTTGTGTGACTGAATGTAAGAATGTGCTCTTATATGTGACTGAATGCATGAGTGTGTTCATGTGGGAGTGACTGTGTATAGGTGTACATTCATGTGCAAGTGGGGATGAATGTATGATTGATATTTTCAGAGTGTTCATGGATGTGAGTAGATGTGTTGATCTGAATGTATGTAAGCATATCTGTGTGCAAGTGTCTAAGTGTGGGTTACAGTGTTTGACAGCATGTGAGCATGGTTTGTATGTGACTGAGTTAATATACATGTACATGTGTCTATGATCATTCATGTTAATGTGTGAACTTGACATCTGGGTAAATGGTAACAATATGTGTGAGCACTTTTGATTCAATGAATATGCAAGTATATCTATGTGTGAGCTCATTTATGTGTCAGTGAATGTGAGTATATCAGTCTCTCTGTGTGGAAGTACCAGCATATTCATGTGTGGAAATGTGTGAGTGTGTCCACACGTGTGAGTGTGTCGAAAGAAAATGTAAAATCATGGGTTAGTGTGTTCAGAAGTGAATTTGTAAGGATGTGTGTGTTCATGTGAGACACTGAGTGTGTCTTACATGTGAATAAATTTGTGAACATATTCATGTGAATGAGAGAATGTGTGCATTTGTGGTAGCATCCATGTGTCTACTTGTGTGTAAGAATTTAGGATGTATCTGTTAGTGAATGTGTATGTCTGCATGTAAGCATGAATTGTTTTAGGAAATTTGTAAGCATATGCATTGTGACAGCAGATATGTGTGTGTGAGAGAACACACAGATGTTTGTGCACAAATATGTACATATAGAATTAAGACTGGACATGTGATTTGTATAAACCATTATATGTACGAGTATATATGTGAATGAGTTTGTAAATACATGTGTGTGATTCAGTGTGTTAGCACTAGAGTGTATAATCACATTGAGATGGGGATTCACATATGTGCGACTGAATATATGTCTGTGTTTGTATGTGTGTTGATATACGTTAATGAGAGAAAGTATCAGTGAGTGAACATGAGCGTGTGTGAGTGTGTTCTATGTGTGTGAATGAATCTGTGGGTATGTTTATATAAGCAAATTCATGTGTGAGTAAGTCTGTGGGATTGAACATGTGAACATGTGGATGTAAATGTGTCCATGTGTGTTAGCAAATTGTAAGCACTCAGTGAGTGAATGGGGTTCATCTTATAAGCATGTTCATGTGTGAGGGTATCTGTATAGTGATTGTCTAAGCATGTGTAAGTATGAGCAGGTTCATGTACAAGTGAACACATGAGCATGCTCCATCTATGATCACATTAATTTTTGGAAGTTGAAGTGTGAGTCTGTACCTGTAAGTACAAATGACTGTTTAGTGTGTCAGTGATTTTGTGAGTGTGTTCATGTGAGTGAACAAATGCATCATCACGCTCCTGTGAGTGTATTTTCAAGCATGTCTGTGTAAAAGAGAGAATATGTGAGACTCTGTATGCGCCTATAAGTTAATCTGTCATACGTCCTTTTGAGTGAGTGAATTGTGAGAATGTTATCATTAGTGACACTGCATGTGCATGTATATTATCAATTTTGTGTTTGAGTAAATACTTAAGTTTACTTGTATGTTTGAATACACGTATATGTATGCTGCTAAGTCGCTTCAGTCATGGCCAACTCTGTGCGACCCCAGAAATGGCAGCCCACCAGGCTCCCCCGTCCCTGGGATTCTCCAGGCAAGACCACTGGAGTGGGTTGCCATTTCCTTCTCCAATGCATGAAAGTGACAAGTGAAAGTGAAGTCGCTCAGTCATGCCCGACTCTAGCGACCCCATGGACTGCAGCCTACCAGGCTCCTCTGCCCATGGGATTATCCAGGCAAAAGTACTGGAGTGGGGTGCATTGCCTTTTCTGCATATATGTATGAGTGAATGGTAATCAAGTTATATATGCAGTATGTTGATATGCATCTGGGACAGGGTATGTGTAAATGAGTGTGTTTAAGTGAATTTTAAATCGTGTTTGTTTCTAAGTGAATATGTGAATGTGTGTGAGCATAAAGAACACACATGAGTATATATATGTGAGTGTCGATATATATGAGTGAATGAATATGTGGTTATATGAGCATATTTGGGTGTGTAAATGTATGAGCATTTCATGTTTGTAAATGGTGGTTGGAGCATATTTGTTTGAATGAGAGAATCAACGTGCATATGTGAGTATAAGTGTATCCATTAGTGAGTAACCTAAGAGAATGACCATGTCAGTGAATAAATATGTGTGCATGTCTAAAATTGATGAGTGAGCTACATTCATGGTTAAGTATGTTACTGTTAGTATATTCGAGCACTTTATACATATTTATACCTATTCATGTGTATGACTAAATTTTTTAATTTGTACATGGATGTTTGTTTGTGTGGATGAGTTAATGTGTAAGCATGCTAGTTTGCATGGTGTTGCTGAGCAGATAAAACCTGACAAAGATGCCACAAAAACAGAAAACTACAGGCCAATATCACTGATGAACATAGATGCAAAAGTCCTAAACAAAATTCTAGCAATCAGAATCCAACAACACATTGTAAAGATCACACACCATGACCAAGTGGGCTTTATCCCAGGGATGCAAGGATTCTTCCATATCCGCAAATCAATCAATGTAATATACCACATTAACAAACTGAAAAATAAAAGCCATATGATTATCTCAATAGATTCAGAGAAAGCCTTTGACAAAATTCAACATCCATTTATGATAAAAAAAAAAAAAACCTCTCCAGAAGCAGGAATAGAAGGAACATACCTCAATATAATAAAAGCTATATATGACAAACCCACAGCAAACATCCTCAATGGTAAAAAATTGAAAGCATTTTCCCTAAAGTCAGGAACAAGACAAGGGTGCCCACTTTCACCACTACTATTCAATGTAGTTTTGGAAGTTTTGGCCACAGTAATCAGAGCAGAAAAAGCAATAAAAGGAATCCAGATTGTAATACATTCTCACCCTGTTCCAAATGCAGATTCTAATCCAGGAATCAATCAATGTAATACACCACATTAACAAACTGAAAAATAAAAACCAAACCACTCTCTGACATAAACCACCCCAGGATGCTCTATGACCCACCTCCCAGAATATTGGAAATAAAAGCAAAAATAAACAAATGGACTTAATTAAATTAAAAGCTTCTGCACAACAAAGGAAACTATAAGCAAGGTGAAAAGAGAGCCTTCAGAATGGGAGAAAATAGTAGCAAATGAAGCAATGGACAAATAATTCATCTCAAAAATATACAAGCAACTCCTGCAGCTCAATTCAGAAAAATAAACAACCCAATCAAAAAGTGGGCCAAAGAACTAAATAGACATTACTCCAAAGAAGACATATAGATGGCTAACAAACACATGGAAAGATGCTCAACATCACTCATTTATCAGAGACATGCAAATCAAAACCACAATGAGGTACCATTTCACACCAGTCAGAATGGCTGCGATTCAAGCAATACATGCTGAAGGAGTGTGGAGAAAAGGGAACCCTCTTACACTGTTGGTGGGGATGCAAACTAGTTCAGCCACTATGGAGAACAGTGTGGAGATTCCTTAAAAAAACTGGAACTAGAAGTGCCATATGACCCAGCAATCCCACTGTTGGGCATACACACTGAGGAAACCAGAATTGAAAGAGACACATGTACCCTGATGTTCATCACAGCACTGTTTATAATAGCCAGGACATACAAGCAACGTAGATGTCCATCAGCAGATGAATGGAAAATAAAGCTGTGGTACATATACACAATGGAACATTACTCAGCCGTTAAAAAGAATGCATTTAGATCAATTCTACTGAGGTGGATGAAAGTGGAGCCTATTAGACAGAGTGAAGTAACTCAGAACGAAAAACACCAATATAGCATGCTAATGCATATATATGGAATCTAGAAAGATGGTAATGATAAACCTATATGCGAGACAGCAAAACAGACACAGATATGTAGAACAGTCTTTTGGAGTCTGTGGGAGAGGGCGAGAGTGGGATGATATGGGAGAATGGCATTGAAATGTGTAAATTATCACATGTGAAAATAATTGCCAGTCCAGATTCAATGCATGATACTGGGTGCTCGGGGCTGGTGCACTGGGATGACCCAGAAGGACGGGATGGGGAGGGAGGTGGGAGGGGGGTTCAGGATGGGGAACACACGTACTCCTACGGTGGATTCATGTCAATGTATGGCAAAACCAATACAATATTCTAAAGTAAAGTCCCTCAGTCGTGTCCGACTCTTTGCGACCCTGTGGACTGTAGCCTACCATGCTCCTCTGTCCATGGGATTCTCCAGGCAAGGATACTGGAGTGGGTTGCCATTTCCTTCTTCAAAAACAATTAATTAATTAAAATTAATTAATTAAAATAAATACACTGTGACTTTAGAAATTACAAAAAATAAAAATGTCACTGGCCTTTCCCTGAGCAAGGCTCTCTTGCAAACACTCAGTTTTCCTTCCTTTTCCAATATCCCATCCTTTTTAAAAAGTCAATACCGTGTCTACTTCTCATCAGAGCAAACCATGAGGTCATTACCTGCAGGTGCTGTGTGGTTCTCTTTATGTCCTGATCACACAGTACTTTTTATTAGAGTTTTTGTGTGTGTGTCTTTATGTGTGTGTATATCTTATTTCCCATGAAAGTCTGCAAGTTCACTTTCTCGCATCAGCAAATGCATCCTCCCTGTATTTCTTCTCATTAAAAAACCATTCTTGGGGCTTTCCTGGTGGCTCAGTGGTGAAGAATTGCCTGCCAATGCAAGAGACAAGGGTTCTATCCCTGATCCGGGAAGATCCCACATGTCACAGAGCAGCTAAGCCTGTGTGCCACCACTACTGAGCCTGTGCTCAAGAGCCCAGGAGTCGCAATTACTGAGGCCATGTGCTGCAACTACTGAAGCCTGCGCACCCTAGAGCCCATGCTCTGCAGCAAGAGAAGGGACCCCAGTGACCCCGCACCCCACAACTACAGGGCATCCCCTGCTCGCCACGACTAGAGAAAAGCCCATGCAGCAACGATGGCCCAGCAGAGCCAAAAATAAACAGAATTACTCCCCAAAATAAAATAAAAGCAAACTACTATTGCCATGAACCTCGTAATTTTGCCTGTGCTTAATAATTCCACATTCAGATTTAGTCTCTGAATCCCCACTGTCCTTTAACATTTAACAAATAAACAATCAGGGTTTGTGTAAGTTATACTGAAAAGCAGTTTTAACACCTCGCATCTGAGAAGATAAATTAGAGAAGTCATTTTAGGTAATTGGCATTGTAGAAGTCTGAGCGGAAAAAAAAATCAGGTTACAGTTGATCAATTCCATTAAATGTTGCCTAGGTGTTCTTAATCAGCAAGAAGCCACTTTAGCTTCCTTGGTGCACCTTTCTCTTTTTTAGAAATTTCAAACCCAAGAGAGAATGTTGTTTCAACTATTGATTTCTTAGCTTGTGAACCCAACTAACTTGAGCCACTGGTTTGTTTTGAGGTATTATGGAATTTCAAAGAATGAGCCATTCTCTAGTTCACTCTTCGGGATGTAGACTTATTCCATCCACTTAAAATCTCTTGACTTTATAGGTTGAGCTAGCATGGAAACCAGAGCTGAATATAGCATTTACTGGGGCAGCATCAGTTTCTACAAAACAAGATAAGAACCCACCTCAGCTCTTCAGTCAGCATCATGCTCCTGATGTTGTTTGTGAGAACATTGCCCATTACAGTGAATGATTCCCCTAGTCTTTGTGTCTTCCACATGAAGTATACTGGGTTGAGGTGGAACAAAATGGGTCAACATGCTTTAGTAGATAAACCACCACCAAGGCTGTTTGTCAATACTGACGTGATTGAAGTGAGACAAAGGGCATTTGGAACAGGGTGTAGAAGTATTCAAGTGCATAAACCAATTCCAGGCACTGTGAGGTCCGGAAAAGTTTCCCTGTGGACCTGTACATCCTATTTAGGAGTCAGCTATGGAAATGAAGTCAGAGTGACCCTACTTGTGTTCCATTTGATGCAAACATATTCAGAGAGCTTTTTGTCCCACTGAAGTGTACTAATATGGCACCATGTTTATAAAAACTTCACTTTAAGTTTATTAAAATTAAATAAAAATGCTTATTTTGGTTTGAGGATTATGTGTGGATCTTAATTTACAAAATATACTCTCTGTCCCAGCCTGCTGATCAGAAAATGGCCATCCTCCTCCACAGAACTAATAATAATCATTTCATTCTCACTTCAACTCTTTAATGTAGATATCATACTTCCCATGTTCCAGCCAGGAGGGGGAGAGAATGTAGTAGAAATCAGAGCCTAGACATGAAGCCGGACTGGCTGGGTTTGAATTTCACCTGTGATACTCGATAGCAGTGGAATCTTAAGCAACTTACATTGCTTCACTGTGCCTCAGTTTCCTCATCTCTAAAATAAGATAAAAAAAGAACTTTCTTGTAGGATATAATGAGTTATTTCACAGAAAGCACCTAAGTTATTATTGCCAAACATACAATCAATGCTCAGAAAATGGAAGATCTTCTTCTGGATTTAGGTGGCCATTTGTTTCTGGCCAGTCAATCAGACACAGTTTTCCTTCTGGCAGAGCAGAGGTTAAAGCATCTGCCTGCAATGCGGGAGATCCAGGTTTGATCCCTGGGTTGGGAAGATCCCCTGGAGAAGGAAATGGCAATCCACTCCAGTACTCTTGCCTGGAGAATCCCATGGAGGGAGGATCCTGGTAGGCTACAGTCCATGGGGTTGCAAAGAGTCAGACACGACTGAGCGACGAACTACTAACTAATCAGACACATGAGAAGGAAAAATATGGATCACTGAAGCAAACTAGAAGAGAAAACATAGGTCATGGGGGCAAACTGGCCTTACCCATAGTTCCCAAAGGGGCAGGTGTACAGAAGGGTTAGACAATGCAGACCAGGGGGGTTTAGTGCCTAGAATATTCCCACATGTGTTTGCCTCAGTCAGAAGCTCCTGGAATCCAGGAGATGAGAAAAGACCCTTTCCTACACAGGCCCCAGGAAGAGTTTAGAACCCCAAGTAAATCCCCTACATACGAACCCTCAAGTTGCTAACTTTCAAAGATGCAAATGTGTGTTCCACCGATGTCTGGCATGAGTGAAATTGCAGCTTGCCCTCCATCTCCTATGGCTGAGGATCCTCCAGCTCTACCATCACACACCTCCTCTTCCTCCTCCACTCAGGAACTCTTCCTGCCTGTTCACTCCATGTCAGCTCCTGTATACCCTGTGCTGTACTGTACTACTGTACTTCTCAAGGTACTATAAGATTAAAAATGGTTTATTTCCTGTGTTTGGTTTTTTATGTATTATTCATGTGAAAAGTGTTATAAACCTATTATAGTAAATACTACATAGCCAGTTGTGTTAGTTGGGTACCTAGGCTAACTTTGTTGAACTTTAATAAATTGGACTTATGAACATGCTCTCAGAACAGAACTCATTCATATGTAGGGGCTTACTCTATACAAATTCCTAAGCTCAGTGAACCTCAATAAATTCATTTTAAATGTACTATTTTACCCTCTTGATTTAGAAGCAGCAATGTATGAAACAACTAATTGTTCATCACAGTTTTTCTTCAGAAGACCTGAAGCACAGTTTCTGGCTTACCCAGCACAGTGTCAACCTCTTAAGTTACATGGAACCACCTTATGACCTTACTTTATAATTTCGAACGACTGGACCGGTGTTTTATTGTCATCACAGAATTTAAATTCTTGAGGGTTTGCAAAGAAAACTGCATGTCTGGGCAGCAGTGAAAGTGTTCATCTTCACACTTTAATAGCTTTCTCTCAACCCTGCCATAATGTACAGGCGAGTCCTGTTTTCTGACCAAAATATAAATCCAACCACTTTCTAACACCTTTGCTTCTGTCACTCTGATCCATGCCACCATCATCTCTCAGGTGGACTACTACAACAGCCTCCTAACTGGCATCCCCACCTTCAGTTTTACATCCTGTAGCAAATAGTAGATTAGTGCACGTGACTCCATTCCAGTCTCAGTTACAGCAAATAAGGTTTGACAGAGGTTGGAAACCAAGTCTACATTTCCTGAATTCCTGCCTCGATGGCCTGGATTCCACTAATAACTTCACCTCTGCTGAGCAGATAATAAACACCCATGAGACTTGGAAGGAGAAGTGAGATGTAGTCTGTGCTTCTTCTGTGATTTCTGGTTTCTGTTAGTGAGCATGGGCTCAGAAAATTTCGCTTCCCAGGGTACAGTTGCTAGTTTTGTGGGTATCAAGAGGCAAGGCATGAGGCATCTACTTTGACTGCAGATGGAGAAGGAAGCAGTGTGATCTTAAAGCAAATATCTGTGATGGTCTCAGCAGAAAGAGTCGTCCAGTGGCTTCCTCACTTTCCACCCTCTTGATTATACTAGTTCAACAGTATTATTGAGGAAAATAGTTCTGCAAATTTCAATACCTGAGTTAAATAAAAATGGCCACCCCCAAAACTCCCTCATGCTTTTTCCTCATACCCCCCGTTATTTTGTATACTCTTATCATGTATTTATGCATGCCTGTTCTTGAACTTTGTAAGTTCTCCCGGCAAGAATACTGCAGTGGGGTTGCCTTTCCCTTCTCCAGGAGTTCCTCCTGACCCAGGGATCAAACCCAGGTCTTCCATATTGCAAGCAGATTCTTTACCATCTGGGCCATCAGGGAAGCCCCAGGAATACTGCAATGGGTAGTCATTCCTCGTCCCAAGGATCTTCCTAACCCAGAGATAGAACCTGGGTCTCCTGCATTGCAAGCATATTTTTAGCATCTGAGACACCCGGAGGGCCCTTAAAAATGGCCTCATATACTATGTATTCTTGGGACTTTCCTGGTAGTCAATAATTAAGAATCTTCCTTTCAAGGCAGGGGACACAGGTTTGGTCCATGGTCAGGGAACTAAGAGGCTTCCTAGACAGCTTAGCAGGTAACCAATATTCCTGCAATGCAGGAGACATAGGAGCCGTGGGTTCGATTCCTGGGTCAGAAAGATCCTCTAGAAGAGGGCATGGCAACCCACTCCAGTATTATTGCCTGGAAAATCCCATGGTCTAAGGAGCCTGGCAAGCTACAGTCCAAAGAGTCAGAAAGAGTCAGACACGACTGAGCAACTAAACACACACACACAGGGGACTAATATCCCACATATTATCCCACTAATATCCCACTAAATCCCACTAATATCCTAGCAGCTAAGCACACATCCCACAACTACAAAGCCCAAGTGGCCCAACTGCTGAGCCCATGGGCCACAACGTGCACTGAAACAAAGATCCCACATGCTGCAACCAATACTCAATACAACTAAATAAATATTTTAAAAAACCTTAAGATTAAAAAAAGTATAATGACGGTAATGAGGCTGCAAGTTGGCAAGAATGTGGAGCAACTAGAAATCTCGTTCTTTGCTAGTGGGAATATACACTGGTACCACCATCTGGAAACATAATTTTATTATCACTTAGTAAAGGTGAGGGACTTCTCTGGTGGCTCAGCAGTAAAGAGTCTGCCTGCCAATCCAGGAGGCTTGGGTTTGATCCCCAGGTCAGAAAGATCCCCTGGAGAAGGAAACAGCAACCCATTCCAGTATTCTTGCCTAGGAAAGCCCACGGACACACGAGTCAGGCAGGATGTTGTTCGTGGGATCGAAAAGAGTAGGAAGTGACTGAGCAACTAGACAACAAGTAAAGTTGAGATGTTCCCAAATCCAAACTTGTTCTGCTCCTGCATGATGGGCCAGTGAATTGGAAACAAGGTGTTGAGGCAAGGACTACAACTTTATTCAAAAAGCTGTTTGCCTATCAGATGGCAAACTAATGTCTCACAGGATTTGGATGCCAGGTTCTTTAATAGAACATGGATGAGGAGCGCTGAGGAAGCAAAGTAAAAAGCCCATCAATCTTGTAAGTATCTCCTAGAATGGCAAGCCTCAGGCAGGGGATGTGTTAATTTATTCCTTCCTGTCATCCACGGGTGAACAGGGTCCTGAACAAAGGCACCTTAGCTTAACAGTTAGGCAGAGGGGCAGGATTCCCTGAGGCAGCCATTATGTATGACTACAATAACAAAAGCAATGAAAAGCAAGTCAAAGAAACAGTTCCAACATGGAGTCAGAACTGGCTTTTCCCTGCAACAGAACTTGGGCACACCCTATGACCCAATTCCACGTCTAGGCATGTACTCTAGATCAGGGCTTCTCAACTGCTGACATTTTGGAACAGATAATTCTGCGTTGTGGAGGGCTGTCCTGTGCATTGTAGGACGTTTAGCAGCATCCCTGGCCTCCACCTGCTAGATGCCAGGAGCACATCCTCAGTTATGACATCCAAAAATGTTTCCAGACATCAAATGTCACCCTGATTGGGGGGGGGCGGGTTGTATAAAAGAACCCTCAACTGAGAAACTAGAGAAACTATCATGTATGGGCATCGGGGGATATGAATGAGAAAGTTCATCACACAACAATATGCAAAAGCATAAAACCAAAAGAATCCCATATCTCCAGCAACAGGAAATACACACATTGTGGGATTTTCATATGATGGATAACTATGCAGCAATTAAAACTGATTCATATGTAAGACCTTACGGTCTTTTCCCCAGGCACATCGTCTCCAAAGACCACCAAGATTCAGTTTCGATGCAACAGCAAGAGGACTTTATTCAAACCAGCGCGCTGGGGTTCGGTCTCCTCCAAAGAGGATCGAACCCCAAGTGCTAGTTACAAGGAGTTTTTATCCCCAAAGACCCCAAAGAGGTGAGAGTAGGGTGAGGACAGTGTGATCGGTGCACAGGTTTCATCTTTTACAGGGATTGGCTCATTTGTTTATCATCAGGTCGAGACAGCTCACTGGTCTGCATTCTGACAATTAGTTATTACCTGGGAATTAACTTTCTGGAAAGTCTCTGAAGGAAAAACAAACTCCCTGGGGCTCTAGTGAAGGCCGGAGGGCCATAAATTCCTGCGGAGTCCGGAGGGCCATAAAACAATAGATAAGGTCCTGCCTTCCTGCTGGCGCCTGAAGGCCGCATTCCAGGAGATAGGGTGCAACTCCCCTCGGAAAGCCCCTTAGAGAGCCTAGTGGCCCTATGGGATAAGGACCTGTTTTCCAAGGTTTAGCAAAAAGTTTTAGCAAAAATTTAACTCTTTCTTTCATTCCCCTCTTCTTCTTGTCTAGATTTCAATCTTGAAATCATAGACTGAGGTCTCCTTGGGGAAGTGCTACATACTGTTGTCTCAGCATAAGTACCGGTAGGGCACTTATCCGATCCTTGATGAACGAGATTAATCAGTTAAGGATACAGGGTCCTATTGTTAGGAGGAGAAACAAAATGATTAACCGCCCCATCAGAGTGGATATCAGGGTGGCAAACCATGGAGAGACTTTATATTCAAGATACCTCTTGGGAATTGGGGCGGAGGTCTCTTTATTCTGTAACTTCTTTTAGGACCTGTTTTCCAAGGTTTAGCAAAAAGTTTTAGCGAAAATTTAACTCTTTCTTTCAACTACAGTTGAACACATCAATATGAATAAATCTCACAAACACAAACTTGAGGGAGGGGAAGAGGAAGACAACAATACATCTAGTATAATTACACTTACATAAAGTCGAAAATGGATAAGATGTAATGTTATTTAAAGGAATATTGTATGCAATGAAAGCATAAATAGGTGAATTATTAACAAAGTTCAGGATAGTTGTTACCTCTGCAAAGGAATGCATGGCTGAATCAGGGAGGGCACAGGTAGGCCTCAAAGGCATGGGCTGTGTTCTAATTCTCAAGCTTGGTGATGGATATACAAGTTTTTATATTATAATGATATACCCTACATATATGCTCTATTATCTTCTGTATATATAAAATAGTTCATAATTTATAAGGAACTGATGGGGTCTAAAATAAGGTGGGAAGATGGAAAAAAAGGCACAAGAATAAATGACAAATTGGATGAGAGAGAAAAAAAGACAATTTTTAGGTGCCTCTTAGTTTAAACTCGTTTTCTTCGTGGATTTGGAGATGAAATCAATTCCTCATCTCTAAACACACATAATCCACTGCTTAGACTTCTAAGAAATGTAAATTTTATGCCTCAAAATCTATTCTTCTATATGATGTGAGTCACAGGGCTTGATAATACCACATCTCACAAAACACCCTTGTCTGATCATCCTGCCATGTTAGAATTGTAAACATGTACTCATTTGCATTCCTTGGAGTTATAAGCATCTGAAATAGGGGACTTAGAGTGAAACTGATGCTTCATCACTAACGTTACTATCATTAGAATATCCCTAACTGGTACAGAAAACTGTTTCCAACCCTGGCACTCACCCTACTCCTTTGATTTTCTCCCGATGGTCACCTGCCAGGTAGTGGAATAAAAGGAGAGTTTTGGATGAAATCCTATCAGAAGACAGAGCCACAAGCAAGGAAAATACCCAAACATCCTAACATTTCCTGGGTTGGACAGAGAGGTACAAGACAGATGTTTTCCTAGAAGAAACACAAAGTTTTCAAGGTTGAAGGACTCAGTGAGAATCTATTTGATACATGTGAAAAACACCAATACAGTACACTAACGCATATATATGGAATTTAGAAAGATGGTAACGATAACCCTGTATGCGAGACAGCAAAAGAGACACAGATGTATAGAACAGTCTTTTGGACTTTGTGGGAGAGGGAGAGGGTGGGATGATTTGGGAGAAGGGCATTGAAACATGTATAATATCATATAAGAAACGAATCGCCAGTCTAGGTTTGATGCAGGATACAGGATGCTTGGGGCTGGTGCACTGGGATGACCCAGAAGGATGGTATGTGGAGGGAGGTGGGAGGAGTAAGGATTGGGAACACGTGTACACCCCTAGTGGATTCATGTTGATGTATGGCAAAACCAACATAACATTCTCAAGTAAAAAAATAAATAAATAAAAATAATAAAATTTTAAAAAAGAAAAAAAAAACCCACAAACAGCCAGAGAAACAGGAAATGCAGGGTTTGTCCCTGACCTGAGTTAGGGAGCATCTCTCAGAGACCCAGAGAAGCCTGATATGTTAGAGCTAAAGCAACCCTCAGAGCAGCAACCCTGAGCTTCCTTCCACAGCATGAGAGGCTTCACGTGCATCTATGTGGATAATGTGGCCCACTTGTCCTCTTGAAAGTGAATGTCACTCAGTCATGTCCAACTCTTTACAACCCTATGGACTATACAGACCATGGAACTCTCCAGGCCAGAAAACTGGAGAAAATAGCCATTCCCTCTCTAGGAGATCTTCCCAACCCAGGGATCGAACCCAGGCCTTCTACACTGCAGGCGGACTTTTTTACAAGCTAAGCCACCAGGGAAGCCCAAGAATACTGGAGTGGGTAGCCTATCCCTTCTCCAGGGAACTTCCCAACCCAGGAATCTAATTGGGATCTCCTGCACTGCAGGTGGATTCTTTACCAGCTGAGCTACCAGGGAAT
>SJYC01046529.1:0-31786 GCA_006408675.1 Madoqua kirkii | reverse complement strand
CTACTCCTTTGATTTTCTCCCGATGGTCACCTGCCAGGTAGTGGAATAAAAGGAGAGTTTTGGATGAAATCCTATCAGAAGACAGAGCCACAAGCAAGGAAAATACCCAAACATCCTAACATTTCCTGGGTTGAGACAGAGAGGTACAAGACAGATGTTTTCCTAGAAGAAACACAAAGTTTTCAAGGTTGAAGGACTCAGTGAGAATCTATTTGATACATGTGAAAAACACCAATACAGTACACTAACGCATATATATGGAATTTAGAAAGATGGTAACGATAACCCTGTATGCGAGACAGCAAAAGAGACACAGATGTATAGAACAGTCTTTTGGACTTTGTGGGAGAGGGAGAGGGTGGGATGATTTGGGAGAAGGGCATTGAAACATGTATAATATCATATAAGAAACGAATCGCCAGTCTAGGTTTGATGCAGGATACAGGATGCTTGGGGCTGGTGCACTGGGATGACCCAGAAGGATGGTATGTGGAGGGAGGTGGGAGGAGTAAGGATTGGGAACACGTGTACACCCCTAGTGGATTCATGTTGATGTATGGCAAAACCAACATAACATTCTCAAGTAAAAAAATAAATAAATAAAAATAATAAAATTTTAAAAAAGAAAAAAAAAACCCACAAACAGCCAGAGAAACAGGAAATGCAGGGTTTGTCCCTGACCTGAGTTAGGGAGCATCTCTCAGAGACCCAGAGAAGCCTGATATGTTAGAGCTAAAGCAACCCTCAGAGCAGCAACCCTGAGCTTCCTTCCACAGCATGAGAGGCTTCACGTGCATCTATGTGGATAATGTGGCCCACTTGTCCTCTTGAAAGTGAATGTCACTCAGTCATGTCCAACTCTTTACAACCCTATGGACTATACAGACCATGGAACTCTCCAGGCCAGAAAACTGGAGAAAATAGCCATTCCCTCTCTAGGAGATCTTCCCAACCCAGGGATCGAACCCAGGCCTTCTACACTGCAGGCGGACTTTTTTACAAGCTAAGCCACCAGGGAAGCCCAAGAATACTGGAGTGGGTAGCCTATCCCTTCTCCAGGGAACTTCCCAACCCAGGAATCTAATTGGGATCTCCTGCACTGCAGGTGGATTCTTTACCAGCTGAGCTACCAGGGAATCCCACTTGTCCTGTTACCTGTACAAAAGCCATCACCTCTTAGATACTTCTTAGTCTTGAGAGTGTAGCACTCAAAAAAACTCTGTGGGTTTTTTTGTTTGTTTTTTAAAAATTAATTTATTTATTATAATTGAAGGCTAATTACTTTACAAATATTGTCATGGTTTTTGCCAGACATTGACATGAATCAGCCACGAGTATACACGTGAGGTGTACGTTTTTTGTCTAAAGTGAACCTCCAAAAATTCTCAACCCCACATAAGGGCTTTTAATATCAACTATGGTTAATATATGGATGGCTCCATGGTAAAGAATCTGACTGCAATGCAGGAGACGTGGGAGACGTGGGTTTGATCCCTGGGCAGGAAGATTCCTTGGAGGAGGAAATGACAACCGACTCCATTATTCGCACTGGGATAATCTGATAGAGGGAGGAGCCTTGTGGGCTGCAGTCTCCAGGATTGCAAAGAGTCGACATGAGTGAATTCCATTACATTAACTATATTAACACAGAAATATACACACACCCTCCTAGCATGGCATGAACCTAACAACCAATTTAAAGCCTTTAAGTGACACTACATGGATAAAATTGTACTGGGACTCTTCTTTCATTAAACAATGATGTCAAAAAGCCTTGTGCCTTTTTTTCTTTGTTCTAGCCATGAGGAATACTCTGTTAGTACATGATCATACATTTTTAAATGTCAAAACCAGTGATAAGGAAAAGGGTTGTGGATACTTTACACTAACTTCACGTAACAGACCTTTATCAAGCCCCTATGAAGAAAACACAGGGCTTTAGGAGAGACAAATAAATAAAGCCTTTATATTCCCAACTATTCAGAAGCCCACACTTTAGGGAGGTGAGGAGATACACACAATAATAAATAATGCGAATATACTCGAGGATATGGGATGAACGAGCACAAAAAGTAGAAAAGGGTATTGCTAACTAGTGAGCACTCAAATGGCGGTAACTAAATGTAGAAATAAGGCCTTCTACCCTCAAACCCCTGGTCCTCCCCTTTTCTGATCCTCTACTCAGCTTAAGTACTTTACTTTTTTCCTTCAGTAAGTTCCAGATATTAGGCCTATTTCCTCTTTTATTTTTCTTTAAATTAGGACATATTTCAGACGTAGACAAAGGTACAGAGAATGCTACACCCACGCAACCACTGTTCATCTTAAAAAACATAAGAGTATAGAACCAGTATACCTCTCCCCAGTTGAATTCTCCCTCTTGTGTAAGGTTTAACTGCTGTCCTAAATAAGTTTATTGTTTTCACAGACACCGTTCTGCATGCTACATATGCATGCATCACTCTGATGCATACCTTTTACTACATATATATGTACCTATAATCAGCCTAACAATTTTTGATGTTTTTAAACTTCATATATGCATGGTATCATAATGCCTTTGTCCTTTTGGAACTAGGATTTATGTATTTATCACTTTCACCCCTGAATCTTTGTCCAACCTTGTTATAAGTTGAATTTAGTCCCTCCCAAGAGATATGTTGAAGTCTTACCTCCCCAAATCTATAAATGTGACCTTAGTTGGAAATAGGGTATTTGCAGGTGTAATAAAGATGAGGTCATACTGGATTATGGTGGCCTTTAATCCCATATGACTGGTGTCCTTATGAGGAAAGAATAGAGACAGGGGGAACGCTATGTGAAGATGAAGGAGATTGGAATCATGCATTTACTAATACCAGCTGAGTGATGCCAAGGACTGACAGAAACTGCCAGAAACCAAGAGAGAGGCATGGAACAGATTCTCCCTCAGAGCCTCTGCAAGGGACCAGCCCTGCCGATGAATACCTTGACTTCAGTCTTCTGGCCTCCAGTACAGAGGGAATGAATTTTTGGTGTTTTAAGCCACCTAGTTTGGGGCAATTTGTTAGGGTAACTCTAGGACAAAATTAGTGTTTTAGGCCCTCTGGGATGCAGCACCCTCTGGAGCATCCTGTGGCTCCCAGGGAGGAGTGCCCTCTGCCTGGTACTCGCCCCCTTAGACCCTGCCTTCCGGGCATCTGGTCCCCTCCCGGCTCCTGAGGCTCCCAAGAGCAGCATCTGACCACCACATGGCCTGTGAAGCAGTGGACCAGGACATGGTGGTTATAATGGATACGGTGTAGAAAGGTTTGGACCAAACTGTAGAACAGAGACAGAAACCACGCGGTAGGGACTCACAGATACTGGCGATGACTTCTGCGCCCTCCTTACACCTTCCTCTTCCTCTATGTCCACGTAATTCTCATCCTTGTCCTCCTCGCTGTCTTCCTCCTCCCCCGCTTCGTCCTCCTTATCGTTGTCGTGTTCCTCATTTTCATCTCTCTCATCCTCTCCCTTCGCTTCTCCCTACTCTTCATCCCTCTCCTTGCCATTCATCCTCCTCTCCTCATCTACCTCAACTTCCTCCTCCTCTTCTTCTGCCTCTTCCTCCTCTTCCACTGGCTGTTCATCTCAGTACTCCTCAACTACAGACTGGGCGCCATTCGCTGCACCCTCTTCCTCCCAAAGGGCTCACACTACAGCCTGGAAATCCCTCGGCATCCCGCCACATCCTTGCCCACTCTGGCATGCCATTCTGCAGAAATCGCTGCTCGGACTAATCCAGGGTCTTGGCCCGTCCTGCTACGTGCTGTGCTCTGAACACCAGTGGCTGCACATGGCTTTCCTGGGGCAGACGTGGCAAGAAAGATGCGCCAGTCAGTGCCTCAACCAGAAAAGCGACCCCGCTGCTAGACTGCACTGGCAAAGATGGCGGCCGCTCGCCGCTGACAGTGGGGCCCGACGGGATTGGGCAGAGAAGATGGTGGCGCAGAAGCTAACAGCCTGAGCCGGCGAGTGTGGAGGCCTCGTGACAGGAAGGGTGGGGTTGGGGCGGCCCAAGGCATGGCCAACCAGAACTGTGCCTGAGCTGGCCGTTGGACTTGGCGGGAAAGAATAGGATGGGCCAGTGACAGGAGGCAGAGCTTGGAAAGGTCAACAGGGAATGGCTTCCCTCATCAGGAGTTTAAAGCTCATTGGCTGAAAGATGAGGATTGACGTGCCTGGGTTTGAATGAATTTTCAAGACTCTTTGAGTCCTTCCTCCCTTTCCTTCCAGGTCCTTGGAGTCGTGGACTACACTTTAAGCCCAGGCATGTCCTGTTCTTATAATTTTACCATTACCAGAAAAACTAGTCTTCCAAAATAGAGGCACTTTGCCGCACAGGCTGAAATGTTCCCTGATTTCCACCTGGAGCTGGCTTAGGACAATAGGGACAGAGCTAGAAAGTACTTAATGAACTCTGCTATATTTGAAAGGAACAGGATCCCGTGATTACAGACACCCTCCAACCCACCTCCCTCCCCCCGTTCCTACTCCTCCCTTCCCTGAGATGTGTATAAGAGACAGAGACAGCAAAAGAGACATGAGAAAAGCAGAAACAAAGGAAAACAGTCATGCAAGAGAAAATAATAGTAGTTTAGCCTTAAATCAGAGTCATGCAGCCTTATTTCCTCCTCCAGGGCTATAGGTAATAATGTGAGTTATATCCTGAATTGCTTTGCAGATACTAAAACCTCCACTAGGTGGAATAATTTAACTGTATGCTGACCATGAGCAGGTAGATTTCAGACAGGTTAAAATCAAAAGGTTGATGATGTTAACTCCCAAAATACCACCCTGTCACCTCACCACCAGTCAATCAGAAGGATCTCCACATGTTGATCATGTATGCAACTACCACCTCCCTCACCTTACCTTTCCTTCCCTGAAAACCACTCAGGAGTCTGGGTCTTTTGAACATGAGCTGCTTTACTCCTTGCTTGACACCTTGCAGAAAATGCTGTACATTCCTTCACCACAGCTGGCTGTCAGTAGATTAGCTTTGCTGCACACTGGGTGAATAGACCCAAGTTTGGTTCAGTAACATATTCATTTCCAGCCTTCAAAGAATGGACAAGAAAGGGAGTAATGCTTTTAAAGGACTAAGCTAAGCATAATAGACATTAGAAGGCAGACTTCTGAGAATGATTTCTGAGTCAACAGTCCCAGGTTTTTGTTGCATTCAGCCTCGTTAAGCTAAGATTTCGAGAATAAATGAATCTTAAAATTATGAAGAAATCACTAGCTCATTTATACTGATTCCATTTACCATTGTTACTGGGCAAAAAGCACCCAAAGAAATCCTGATGAATCCTCTCAGTTCAGACATACTCTTCCCTATCCTCATTATGTACCACCCACTCATATCTCTGCATGGTAATGAGGGTCAACTTGCCCCCCACCCCCCAATATTTAAAACTCCTTTCTTTGTGTGCTGATCCACTGCCATGAGGAGACTGAAGTGACCAGAGAGTAGCTTTAACTTCAAGTTCAGTAGAATCCATCTGCCTGCAAGGTGGGAGGCCTGGGATCGATCCCTGGGTTGGGAAGATCCCGTGAAGAAGGGAAAGGCTACCACTTTCGCATTCTGGCCTGGAGAATTCCATTGGCTGTATAGTCCACGGGGTGGCAAAGAGTCAGACACGACTGAGCGACTTTCACTTTCAATTTTCAAGTTCAGCTGAATCCAGTATGCAAGATGCCTAGTCTTGGGACCCCATTGTCCCAACTAAAATTTGTTGTAGACATCAAGACTGTTGACACCAAACATACACATACTAAGAAGGTATGACAAGGTTTCTTCCTTACATAATAAGGCTTTCAGGGAAGAGATGGGAAGCCTTCCCAAACTGCTCTGAAAATGGCTTGAAAGACTGGGGATGGACACTGATTTCAGCTTTTTGTTTTGGTTAGAGGGTGGGGCCAGAGTGAGAGTTCTGATGCAGAGGTAGGACCTCCATGGTTTAAACCTCCTGCTGGCTTCCAAGAAGAGACTTGAGATTTCTTGCTAGCTTGCCCAGTTGTGGGTTGGAGGGAAAGAGGGAAGGCTGAGTTCCTAAGAGTCCTCAGCAAACACCACAAGATGGAATCAGACTCATTTTTACATGAGTCAATCTGATTTTCACTCCTTGGTTCCCAGATTCATATACACTGGATTTGGGAACATAGCATCAAATGTTAGGTTTTGATTCACTGCATATATCCAGATCTTGGAGGAAGGTGCCCTAACTCTGAGAGTGTTGTACCCAAACTGAGTATAACTGAGTTGCTCCACCTTACGGGATTGAGTCAAACACAAAGAAGATATTGATCAGATATCAACTCTTGATATCTGTTCTTGAGCCCAAATGTACCTAAGGCCAGTCTGTCTTCCATTATACTCTTACAAGGAAGTTTAGAGAGATTTTGTTATCTTCCAGAGCTTGTGCCATCTCATTGGCTATGATAGCTAAAGTTAAAGTTTCCGGCCATTGTCTCTAGGGCATGGACACTGATGCCAGGGGTATGGAACCAGGAGTCAACGTATCCCCAGGTAGAACAGCCCTCTTTGTCTGGTGTCCCAATGAGTGGTCCAAGAGGTGGTATCACTTCCAATACTACAGGGGGCAGTACACAAATTAGGACATTCCCCCTATTCCTAATGGAAAAATGCTCTGTGGCCCACTCTGCAATGTAGACAAGCATATAAATGAAAGGAGCTTCTTCCACTCAGTTTGGATTATTTTTACACTGATTTGGAAAAGCCACATGGGCACTGTTGCTGAATAAATGCACCTTCAATGTCCATACATGCCTACAGGAGAACCATGTGAATTTGTGTCAGTAATACTGAAACAAGGTTGCCCTGGCTAGCATGTTTCTATGAGGGGGTTCACATTTGTTTGCTATGGCCATGGAAGATTTTCTGTCCCCATACGGGCTTCCCAGGTGGCACAATGGTAAAGAATCCCCCTGCCAGTACAGAAGATGCAAGAGACGTGGGTTGGATCCCTCGGTGGGGAAGGTCCCCTGGAATAGCAAATGATAACCCACTGCAGTATTTTTGCCTGTAAACCATGGAGAGAGGGGCCTGGAGGGCTACAGTCCGTGGGGTCTCAAAGAGTCAGACATGACTGAGCTACTGAGCGTGACCATGCGGATATTTACCAAGATGTTGTGCTGGATTCAGAGGTCATAAAGCTCATCCCCACCCCTGCACCTGTCAGGGTACAAGGAGTTCCACCCCAGATACCAAGATTCTTGCTTTCCTTCCATGGCTACATCATCTGCCTAGTTCATTCAGTAGTCAGTACCTTTCCCATTGACCACTTGCACCCAGATATATCTGGATGTTCCAGGAGGTCCATGGGCTGTGACACAATGGTAGAACTTTCAATGGTGCATGATATCACCTACTGCAGTATGCATAGGCCAACACAAGTATAATCTAGATTTCACAGATTCTACCAGTGGATCATTATCCTTGTGATCTGTGACCCACAATGTCCAACGACTGAAGTCAAAGTGAAGTGAAGTGAAGTGAAAGTCGCTCAGTCGTGTCTGACTCTTTGCGACCCCGGTCTTTCCCATTGACCACTTGCACCCAGATATATCTGGATGTTCCAGGAGGTCCATGGGCTGTGACACAATGGTAGAACTTTCAATGGTGCATGATATCACCTACTGCAGTATGCATAGGCCAACACAAGTATAATCTAGATTTCACAGATTCTACCAGTGGATCATTATCCTTGTGATCTGTGACCCACAATGTCCAACGACTGAAGTCAAAGTGAAGTGAAGTGAAGTGAAAGTCGCTCAGTCGTGTCTGACTCTTTGCGACCCCGGGGACTGTAGCCTACCAGGCTTCTCTGTCCATGGGATTATCTAGGCAAGAATACTGGAGTGGGTTACCATTTCCTTCTCCAGGGGATCTTCCCAACCCAGGGATCGAACCCGGGTCTCCCATATCGGAGGCAGACGCTTTAACCTCTGAGCCACCAGGGAAGCCCTACGGAATTGGTAAAAAGCAATAAGCTGGAGTCACTTTCAGCTTGTTGTATGACTAAGGTCAGTGAAGGGGAACAAAAGAGGAATGCTTGGGGATTGTCAGTGTGGAATCACTGATGAAGTGAACTGACATCCGTGTCCTGACATTTCCCAAGAAACCGTTCCCTTTAGAAAGGGGGTGTTCCCAGAGAATTCCCTGGTGGTTCAGTGCTTAGGACATGGCTCTTTCACTCCTGGGCCTGGGTTTGATCCCTGGTCAGGGAACTAAGATCCTGCCAGACAAGAGGTACCCACCCTGCCCCCCTCCCGAAAGAAAAGAAAGGAGATGTCCCCTTGCTGGGAACAGCCTTGTATACTGAACATATAGTCTGATTGTGATGGCTAGTCTGGCAATATTCTAGCAAGGTAGCCAATCCAGCGATGTTTTATAGTGAAAACTCTGATAATCCACTCCTTGATGATGCCAGCAGCTAGAGCCTGAGAATGAGCATAGGATACACAGTAACTGTCACGCCCAGCAGTGCATTGTTGAGACTCCTTCACCACGAATAGCTTACATTGAAAGTGGCCAAAAACCGGCAGAACTTAGATTCAAGTGTTACTAGGGGCTTGCCAGAATCTGCCACTTATAAAAGAGTGAAAATTTCACAGACAGGATAGGTTTCAATGGCTATTAGATGCTATTTCAGTTCAGTTCACTTCAGTTGCTCAGTCATGTCTGACTCTTTGCGACCCCATGGACTGCAGCAAGCCAGGCCTCCCTGTCTGTCACCAACTCCCAGAGTTTATTCAACTCATGTCCTTTGAGTCGGTGATGCCATCCAACCATCTCATCCTCTGTTGGCCCCTTCTTCTCCCGCCTTCAATTTTTCACAGCATCGGGGTCTTTTCAAATGAGTCTGTTCTTCGCATCAGGTGGCCAAAGGATTAGAGTTTAAGATTCAGCATAATTACTTCCAATAAATATTTAGGACTGATATCCTTTACGATGGACTGGTTAGATCTCCTTGCAGTCTAAGGGACTCTCCAGAGTCTTCTCCAACCCCACAGTTCAAATGCATCAATTCTTCGGTGCTCAGCTTTCTTTATAGTCCAACTCTCACATCCATACATGACTACTGGAAAAACCATAGCTTTGACTAGATGGACCTTTGTTGGCAAAGTAATGTCTCTGCTTTTGAATATACTGTCTAGGTTGGTCATAACTTTTCTTCCAAGGACCAAGCATCTTTTAATTTCATGGCTGCAGTTACCATCTGCAGTGATTTTGGAGCCCTTCAAAATAAAGTCTGACACTCTTTCCACTGTTTCCCCATCTATTTCCCATGAAGTGATGGGACCAGATGCCATGATGTTAGTTTTCTGAATATTGAGTTTTAAGCCAACTTTTTCACTCTCCTTTTTACTTTCACCAAAAGGCTCTTTCGTTCTTCTTTGCTTTCTGCCATAAGGGTGATGTCATCTGCATATCTGAGGTTATTGATATTTCTCCCGGCAATCGTGATTCCAGGTTTTGCTTCATCTAGCCCAGTGTTTCTCATGATGTCCTCTGCATATAAGTTAAATAAGCAGGGTAACAATATACAGCCCTGACACACAACTTTCCTGATTTAGGACCAGTGTGTTGTTCCAGGTCCAGTTCTAACTGTTGCTCCCTGACCTGCATACAGGTTTCTCAAGAGATTGGTCAGGTGGCCTGGTATTCTCACCTCTTTCAGAATTTTTCACAGTTTGTTGTGATCCACACAGTCAAAGCCTTCGGCATAGTCAATAAAGGAGAAGTAGATGATTTTCTGGAACTCTCTTGCTTTTTCCATGATCCAACAGATGTTGGCAATTTGATCTCTAGTTCCTCTGCCTTTTCTAAAGCCAACTTGAACATCTGGAAGTTCACGGTTCACATACTGTTGAAGCATGGTTGGGAGAATTTTAAGCATCACTTTACTAGAGTGTGAGATAAGTGCAATTGTGCGATAGTTTGAGCATTCTTTGGCATTGCCTTTCTTTGGAATTGGAATGAAAACTGACATTTTCCAGTCCTTTGGCCAGTGATGAGTTTTCCAAATTTGCTGACATGTTAAGTGCAGCACTTTCACAGCATCATCTTTCAGGATCCGAAACAACTCAACTGGAATTCCATCACCTCCACTAGGTTTGACAAAACGTGGTCCACTGGAGAAGGGAATGGCAAATCACTTCAGTATTTTTGCCTTGAGAACCCTATGAACTGGATGAAAAGGCAAAAAGATAAGACAATGAAATATGACCTCTCCAGGTCGATAGGTGCCCAATATATTATTGGATATCATTGGAAAAAATAACTCCTGAAAGAATGAAGAGATGGAGCCAAAGCAAAAACAACACCCAGCTGTGGATGAGACTGGTTATAGAAGTAAAGTCTGATGCTGTAAAGGGCAATATTGCATTGGAACCTGGAAGGTTAGGTCCATGAATCAAGGCAAACTGGAAGTGGTCAAACAGGAGATGGCAAGAGTGAACATAGACATTTTAAGAGTCAGCGAACTAAAATGGACTGGCATGGGTGAATTTAGCTCAGATGACCGTTATATCTACTATTGTGGGCAAGAATCCCTTAGAAAAATTGGAGTAGCCATTATAGTCAAGAAAAGAATCTGAAATGCAGTACTTTGATGCACTCTCAAAAAAGACAGAATGATCTCTGTTTGTTTCCAAGGCAAACCATTCAGTGTCACGGTAATCCAAGTCTATGCCCCGACCACTAACGCTGAAGAAGCTGAAGTTGAACTGTTCTATGAAGACCTACAAGACCTTCTAGAACTAACACCCAAAAAAGATATCCTTCTCATTATAGAGGACTGGAATGCAGAAGGAAGAAGTCAAGAAATGCCTAGAGTCACAGGCAAGTTTGGCCTTGGAGTACAGAATGAAGAAGGGCAAAGGCTGATAGAGTTTTGCCAAGAGAACACACTGGTCATAGTGAACACCCTCTTCCAACAACACAAGAGAAGACTCTACACATGGACATCACCAGATGGTCAACACCAAAATCCAGTTGATTATATTGTTCACCGCCGAAGTTGGAGAAGCTGTGTACAGTCAGCACAGACAAGACGAGGACCTGACTGTGGCTCAGATCATGAACTCCTTTGCCCAGAGCCAGTGTGAGGAATCCCGCCCATGGCAAAGGTCATGAGGGAGAAGGCCTGACGTTACGCAAAGGTGGGATCAAGCCTCAGGGGTCTCCCTGGACATTCTCGAGCATCTACCCCCAAAACCAGGGTCTGCCTACCTTACTGCATTATGCTTTCACCTACACAGCTGACATTACAAGGGGCTATCCCACACCACCTCTCTCTGAAAAGGAGCTAACTTAGGACTCCAGTTAATAAATCTCCTGGGCATGACAGGAATGTTTCAGTCCACAAGCTCCTCTGATGGCTCTCTAGCCTACCTGACAGGTTTGTCTGGCCACATGTGATTGTTCACAGCCTCCCAACCGTGAGAGGCATGAGAGGCTCTAAACTTTCTAAAAACAGATTCTTTTGAGAAGTTAGAAAATTCTTAGTATAGTATTAGCGAGTTAGTTAGAAATTATATCAGTGGAGGGTTTCATTGTTGAGCCAATATTTGTTGCTAAGCCTCCGTATCCCTTGTCCCTTACACACACTAGTATGATATAACTAGCGTATAGGAGAAATAAGTATTAACCTTGATATCAATCACGTTAGAACTTGGGCTAAATTCTTTGATTATAGCCCACTGCACCTTTGCACTGTAGGAATGAAACTTTATCTGGTGTCTTTGGAGGGTGGTGCCTGACTTAAGAAAAATCATCTTTGGAGAAAATAAGTTTTTTGGTTGACTAATCATCATCAGAATGGGTCATAAAATATTACCAGGCCTCTTGGCCAGAAGATGAGATAAATCACCTGAGAACTTTGTATTTCAGAAGGAATGCAGAAAGAAACCATGGTTTCAATAAGGGTCAGGACTGCTGACCCCACGTGACTTTGTATCTTCCATTTATCTCTATGTATAATAAAAAGTATAAAGTCGGACCTGGAAAATAAAGAAACGGACCAGTTCCTGGAAAGACTGGTTTCCCCCTTGTGGTCTTTTCTCGTTCTCTTCTTTTCTGGCTGAATTTCCATCTGGAACGTGGAGGCTTGCCAAGCCTACTAATTTTTCCTGGGCTTCTAAGATCTGAATGGGGGGGCACTTTGTGTCTCCACTCCTTCAGGAGACCGGGAAGACGCCTGTGGCCTACGTAGGTGGTGCAAACCCCTCGTCTCGGGGTTGTACTGTTTCTCCGTGTAAACCAAGTTATTTAGTGACTTTTCTCCACTAATTTTCCTACTACACTATTCTTTTCTAATCTCTCTCCATATCTTTGATTAAACAATTTTCCTCTAGACGCCGACTCTGTCCCCACTTCAAAGTACCCTGGATCCACCGGGGCTGGACCCCAGCACTCCTTATTGCCAAATTCAGACGTAAATTCAAGAAAGTAGAGAAAACCACTAGATCATTCAGGTGTGACCCAAATCAACTCCCTTATGATTATACAGTGGAAGTGAGAAATAGATTCAAGGGATTAGATCTGATAGAGTGCCTGAAGAACTACGGACGGAGGTTCGTGACATTGTACAGGAGACAGGGATCAAGACCATCCCCAAGGAAAAGAAAGGCAGAATGTTTGTCTGAAGAGACCTTACAAATAGCTGTGAAAAGAAGAGAGAGGAAAGACAAAGGAGGAAAGGAAAAATATACCCATTTGAATGCAGAGTTCCAAAGAATAGCAAGGAGAGATAAGAAAGCCTTCCTCCGTGATCAATGCAAAGAAGTAGAGGAAAACGATAGAATGGGAAAGACTAGAGATCTCTTCAAGAAAGTTAGAGACACCAAGGGAATATTTCATGCAAAGATGGGCACAATAAAGGACAGAAATGTTATGGACCTAACAGGAACAGAAGATATTAAGAAGAGATGGCAAGAATACACAGAAGAACTGTACAAAAAAGATTGTCACGACCCAGATAATCACGATAGTGTGATCATTCACCTGGAGCCAGACATCCTGGAGTGCGAAGTCAAGCGGGCCTTGGGAAGCATCACTATGAACAAAGCTAGTGGAGGTGATGGCATTCCTGCTGAGCTATTTTAAATCCTAAAAGATGATGCTGTTAGACGCTGGAAGCAGCCACCAGATGGCAGCAGAGAATGAAAGTAGTCTCTGCCAGCAGTGGGCAGAACTCAGTCAAATTACTTGCTGGTAGGTAACCTGATGGAGGCTTTTGAGCTCATTCAATTCTGGTGGCAGGACCACTTGCCCAATCTGATAATAAATCACCCCCATGAATTCAAATAGACAAACCTCAAGAGCCAGTGAAAAGACAGCATGCCTGTTCTTCAGGAGCATGGTCTAGGGCAAGGATGCCAGCTTTTAATTTAGCCCACGGTACTCACTGTTGCTCCCGTCAGCGAGTTCTTTATGACTGGCATTGAGGCTGAATGAGTGCTGATGCCCAGAGTCACTATTACCTTTTATTTTGCCCAAGATGCCAGTAAGCCAAGGCTAAACATCCTTGGGGGTTTCTTAGAAGTGTGGTCACCAGGTAGCTGAAGACTTCCCTTGTGACTGAATAAACAGGTGAAATGGCCCTTAAAGAAGTAGCCCCAACCTTTCCATATTAACAAGTCATAGCTATAGGACCAGACCTGCCTCTCAAATACATTTTCATTTAGTAAGACTGTGGTACTCTCTCAACCTTGTTAGGAGCTGAGTGGAGCAAAACTCAAGATAGAGATATCTGGATGTGCTGTCACCTGGTAGTCCTAAGGCTTTCGTTCCCCACAGATGCCCAGTAGCAGACGAGTAGCTGTTGCTCAAATAGGGTGCAGTGGATGGTCCTGTCAGAGAGTCATCAAGTTCAGGACTCCACAGGCACTTCCAGGTGGAGGTGGTCTCCCTTGCTAGAAGCTCAAGTCAACCTACGTATTAGCAGCAGATACCTACAATTCTAGGGGACCCTTGGGGTTTTACAGGCATCAGGTTCTACAGACAGCTGGACTACCCCAGCTATCTGCTACTCCTGGACTCCATTAAATTTGCTAGCTTTTCTATTCAAAGTATACAAAGGGCACAAAAACTATCTAGGTGAGACATATTGTCTCTATAATACACAAACAGTCAAACTGAGGTAGGAGATAGTATGTCTCTGGGCGGGACACCTGGTGTTTGTAAGTGGAATAGAATTCAAGCTTTGTTCTGACCCAGACACTCCAAAGACAAAGTTAGTGGCAAAAGTTGTTGCTGCTGCTGCTGCTGCTGCTGCTGCTGCTGCTGCTGCTGCTGCTGCTAAGTCGCTGAGTTGTGTCCGACTGTGTGACCCCATAGACGGCACTCCACCAAACTCTCCCGTCCCTGGGATTCTCCAGCAAGAACACTGGAGTGGGTTGCCATTTACTTCTCCAATGCATGAAAGTGAAAGGTGAGCTCTCCTAAATCAAGCAGATAAGGTGTCCACTCCTGAGGTCCAGGAAGACTTCCTTGTCTGCACATGAGTGGGAAGGCTTCTTGGGAGCCTAAAAGAGGGGGAGACCCAATAAGAGTGGTCATGTACCCATAAGCTTTTGCAGTAGGATCCAACTTAGAAAAAGATGAGGGAGGGTCCCAGGACCAGTCAGGTGTGAACAAAGAAACGAGATGATGTTCCAAAGGTAAACAAAGACCCAGAAGGACTGTTCTATGTACGTGATTTACATCACCTCTTTACAGCTCTCCTCCTCACTCAGGATGCCCGTGCTCCTCTCTGGGTATGTGTCTCTGCCTAGCTTCTGACTTACTGCACTCCACCTCATTAGAGAGGATGGCCATACCCTTTCTCTCTTGATGTGCATTTCTGCTTTGCTTCTCTCTTAAATAAACAACCTGTTTCTCTGTATGCTCTCCCATACATTGTCTCTAATAATAAACTTTGTACCTGTTTTTGCATCCTTTAAATATTCTTGCTTTCAAATGGGGGAAAGAGCCAGGACCACTTGCTTCCAGCCTCTAGCTCCCGCTGGTCTGGTAGCTAGGATTCCTGAGTTTTTATTCAGGCTGCTGCTGCGTCTAAGTCACTTCAGTCGTGTCCAACTCTGTGCGATCCCATAGACGGCAGCCCACCAGGCTCCCACATCCCTGGGATTCTCCAGGCAAGAACACTGGAGGGGGTTGTCATTTCCTTCTCCAATGCATGAAAGTGAAAAGTGAAAGGGACGTTGCTCAGTCATGGGGTGCCATTGCCTTCTCATTCAGGCTACCTAGGTTCAGTCCCTGGGCAGAGAACTAAGATCTCTATTCAGGACTACCCACTCCTCTCCTATTGAGATCAAAATTGTGCTGGTCTTCTTTGGGGGCTTCCTTAGTGGCTCAGTGGTAAAGAATCCACTTGCCAATGCAGAAGACACAAGAGATACAGGTTTTGTCCCTGGGTCAGGAAGATCCCCTGGAGTAGGAGATGGTAACCCACTCCAGTATTCTTGCCTACAAAATTCCATGGACAGAGGAGTCTGGTGGGCTACAATTCATGGGGTCACTCTTCTTTCTAGGTAGTAGCAAGCCATAGGGTGAATGACTCTAACTTTACTATTTTGGAGATCGGTCAACCCACATGGATCCCTAGAATTTGACTTGAGTGGCTGGTCTCTATATCTTATCAGGATGAATGACCCACCCCTTGGCGTTCATGCATGTTAGCAACAACAGTTTTCACTCTGGCCCTAGATGTACCAACTGAATCTCTAACACTCCCGCCTTTTAGCAGATGGGTTCTCATATTTCCTTTACTTGCCTCATAGCTGCATCTTATAGATGTGCATCTCACTACTCTGTATGGCATCATGTTGTAAGTATAGGTAGTGGCTGTGCTGCAGGGAAAAGCCAATTCTGACTCCAGGTTGGAACTGTTTTCTTTGACTTGCTTTTCATTGCCTTTGTTATTATAATCACGCATAATGGCCTGCCTTTAGAGAGTCCTGCACCACCAAACTGTTAAACCAAAGTGTCTTTCTTCAGAATCCTGTTCACCTGTAGATTTGTCCAACTCTGTGCGATCCCATAGACGGCAGCCCACCAGGCTCCCACATCCCTGGGATTCTCCAGGCAAGAACACTGGAGGGGGTTGTCATTTCCTTCTCCAATGCATGAAAGTGAAAAGTGAAAGGGACGTTGCTCAGTCATGGGGTGCCATTGCCTTCTCATTCAGGCTACCTAGGTTCAGTCCCTGGGCAGAGAACTAAGATCTCTATTCAGGACTACCCACTCCTCTCCTATTGAGATCAAAATTGTGCTGGTCTTCTTTGGGGGCTTCCTTAGTGGCTCAGTGGTAAAGAATCCACTTGCCAATGCAGAAGACACAAGAGATACAGGTTTTGTCCCTGGGTCAGGAAGATCCCCTGGAGTAGGAGATGGTAACCCACTCCAGTATTCTTGCCTACAAAATTCCATGGACAGAGGAGTCTGGTGGGCTACAATTCATGGGGTCACTCTTCTTTCTAGGTAGTAGCAAGCCATAGGGTGAATGACTCTAACTTTACTATTTTGGAGATCGGTCAACCCACATGGATCCCTAGAATTTGACTTGAGTGGCTGGTCTCTATATCTTATCAGGATGAATGACCCACCCCTTGGCGTTCATGCATGTTAGCAACAACAGTTTTCACTCTGGCCCTAGATGTACCAACTGAATCTCTAACACTCCCGCCTTTTAGCAGATGGGTTCTCATATTTCCTTTACTTGCCTCATAGCTGCATCTTATAGATGTGCATCTCACTACTCTGTATGGCATCATGTTGTAAGTATAGGTAGTGGCTGTGCTGCAGGGAAAAGCCAATTCTGACTCCAGGTTGGAACTGTTTTCTTTGACTTGCTTTTCATTGCCTTTGTTATTATAATCACGCATAATGGCCTGCCTTTAGAGAGTCCTGCACCACCAAACTGTTAAACCAAAGTGTCTTTCTTCAGAATCCTGTTCACCTGTAGATGGCAGGAAGGAAGAAATTAACACATCCCCTATATTCCCCACCAGAGACTTGCCATTCTAGAAAATATTTGCAACTGGTTCCAAATAGGAAAAGGAGTATGTCAAGGCTGTATATTGTCACCCTGCTTATTTAACTTATATGCAGAGTATATCACGAGAAACACTGGGCTGGAAGAAGCACAGGCTGGAATCAGGATTGCCAGGAGAAATATCAGGAACCTCAGATGTGCAGATGACACCACCCTTATGGCAGAAAGTGAAGAAGAACTAAAGAGCCTCATGATGAAAATGAAAGAGGAGAGTGAAACAGTTGCCTTAAAGCTCAACATTCAGAAAGCAAATGGTCCCATCTGGTCCCATCACCTCATGGCAAATAGATGGGGAAACAGTGAAAACAGTGGCTGACTTTATTTTTCTAGGTTCCAAAATCACTGCAGATGGTGACTGCAGCCATGAAATTAAAAGACACTTGCTCCTTGGAAGAAAAGCTTTGACAAAACTACACACCATATTAAAAAGCAGAGACATTACTTTGCCAACAAAGATCCATCTAGTCAAAGCTATGGTTTTTCCAGTAGTCATGTATGGATGTGAGAGTTGGACTATAAAGAAAGTGGAGCACCTAAGAGTTGAAACTTTTGAACCATGGTGTTGGAGAAGACTCTTGAGAGACCTTTGGACTGCAAGGAGATCAAACTAGTCAATTCTAAAGGAAATCAGTCTTGAATATTCATTGAAAGGACTGATGCTGAAGTGGAAGCTCCAATATTTTGGCCACTTGATTCAAAGAACTGACTCATTGGAAAAGACCCTGATGCTGGGAAAGATTGAATGCAGGAGGAGAAGAGGACAACAGAGGATGAGATGGTTGGATGGCATCCCTGACTTGATGGACATGAGTTTGAGCAAGTTTCGGGAATTGGTGAAGGACAGGGAGGCCTGGCATGCTGCAGTCCTTGAGATCACAAAGAGTCAGACAGGACTGAGCGACTGAACTGGGCTTCCCTGATGACTTAGACAGTAAAGAACCTACCTGAAATGCAGGAGACCTGGGTTCAACTCCTGAGTCAGGAAGATCCGCTGGAGAAAGGAATCAGCAAACAAGTTTGTTAATCACAACAATCAGCAGTAGTATCAGCCTGGTAGCATCAATTTCCCTGCCCCCATGATCCACAGTGTGACACTCTAGGAGCATATGGTGGCTAGAAACACTGGTCTGCACAACAACTGCGAAACTAGGGCCAAGGGCCAAGTAACTTTCTATAGTAAGTAATTAACTGGACGGTCACTATTCTCCAGAGACTGAGTAGTTATATAGCCAGTCATACCATGAGGTCATGTCAATAATGCTCCTTTATTCTCCTTAGTTTCAATTCAAAGCCTCAGGATCCACTCCCAAATATGTCCTTGATTTGTGCCAGTGTATCTGAGCCTAGTTTTCTACTTCCTTTGACTGTAAACTCTCCTCCTAGAGCAGGACCTTCACCTCCCTGCTCTGCCTGTCATGAGAACCAACCTTGCTTAATGGGCTTGGAGCCAATGAAAGTATGGATGTTCTACATGTAGTTTGGCAAGTACCTTATGTTGGTAATTCATCTGCAGGGCCTCCAAACATGAGGAGGCTGCTCTGCTCTAGTTAAGTCAGAGGGATGGGTATGGGAGGACTGTTTCTAGAATGATAAGGAAATCTGGTAGTTTAAGTTTCTCAGGTTCTTGCTGTAAGAAATAAAACTTAAAGTATCCATCTTCAAGGACTACTAAACTTTGAGTGACAGCCTGCTGATGTAATAGTAAGGGATACTAGTGTGGGAAATTCTGGGCAAACAAAGGGCAAGTAAAATGCCTAGGATTTTCACAGGAGTTCATTCTATTGGTGAATCAAAAAATAAGAATGGGAATAAGTGTGCAGGATAGGTAATAAATCTAGGGCAGAGACTGTTAACCTTGTAGTTGACTACAGGAAGATGGTTAACCCGTTCAGTTCGCTCAGTCGTGTCCGACTCTTTGCGACCTCATGAATTGCAGCACACCAGGCCTCTCTGTCCATCACCAACTCCCGGAGTTCACTCAGACTCACGTACATCGAGTCCGTGATGCCATCCAGCCAGCTCATCCTTGGTCGTCCCCTTCTCCTCCTGCCCCCCATCCCTCCCAGCATCAGAGTCTTTTCCAGTTAAGTCAACTCTTCGCTTGAGGTGGCCAAAGTATTGAAGTTTCAGCTTTAGCATCAGTCCTTCCAATGAACACCCAGGACTGATCTCCTTCAGAATGGACTGGTTGGATCTCCTAGCAGGCCAAAGGACTCTCAAGAGTCTTCTCCAACACCACAGTTCAAAAGCATCAATGCTTTGGCGCTCAGCTTTTTTCACAGTCCAACTCTCACATCCATGCATGACCACAGGAAAAACCATAGCCTTGACTAGACGCATCTTTGTTGGCAACGTAATGTCTCTGCTTCTGTTAACCCTTAGTACTCAGCAAATGATGAACTGAGGGAAGGACTTGTGTGCCAAGAAGATAAATTGCTCCTTGTAATGACTCTGGATGTGCTTGCCCATCAGACACCCAATCTTGCAAGACTGTTAATAAGGCCTCACTTCCCATTGCACTTCATGTCTCTAAGTCCATTCCTTGGGTTTGGGTCAGTGGGTTTTATTTCCCACACTTGCATGCAAATCTCCCTATCGAAGGTCTCAAGGTCTTACTATTTTTCATGAAGGTCCTGATATGGACATAAAAGATCTGTTCACGTTATGCACCCCATGCCATTTGGCAGGTCTACTTCTCTTACTGGTAGCTGCTGACCCTGGTTTTCAGCACAGGCTGCCCCGCTGTGGCCAGGTAAGGATCTCTTTAAGCCTGGCCCCAGAAGCCTTTCAGATTTGACAAGGCTTTAATGTTCATAATTGGCAGACCCCAGTCTGTGCTTTTTTTCTTCTCATTTCTATGTTTAGTGACTTTTAAGATTACATATTTATTTAGACTGTGCTGGGTCATCATTGCTTCAAGCAGGCTTTTTCTAGTTGCAGTGAGAGGGGACTACTCTCTAGTTGTGGTGCATGGGCTTCTCCTTGTGGTGGCTTCTCTTGTTGCAGAACACAGACTTTTGGGCACTCGGGCTCAGTAGTTGCAGCTCTCCAGCTCCAGAGCACAACCTCAATAGTTGTGGCACATGGGCTTGGTTGCTTCAAGACATGTGGGATCTTCCCAAACCAGGGAAAGTGGATTCTTAAACACTGAACCAGCAGGGAAGTCATATTTGTAGTAATTTTTTATTGAAGTACAACCTACAGAAAAACAGTGAACAAACCACAAGTGCATATGTAGCTCAATGGTTTTTCACAATGTGACCACACCGGTACAGCAGCACTCAGAAAAAGAAACAGGGCATTGCCCCATCCTAGAGTCCCCTCTCATGTCTGCCTCAAGTTACTAAACCTTCCAAGAGCAAACACTAATTTGACTTCTCTCTTCATGGATTAGTTTTCCCTGTTTTTGAGCTTTAAAGGGGGTTTTACTATACACTCTTCTGTGACTGATCTCTGCTGCTTGGGAAATTCTGGGCAAACAAAGGGCAAGTAAAATGCCTAGGATTTTCACAGGAGTTCATTCTATTGGTGAATCAAAAAATAAGAATGGGAATAAGTGTGCAGGATAGGTAATAAATCTAGGGCAGAGACTGTTAACCTTGTAGTTGACTACAGGAAGATGGTTAACCCGTTCAGTTCGCTCAGTCGTGTCCGACTCTTTGCGACCTCATGAATTGCAGCACACCAGGCCTCTCTGTCCATCACCAACTCCCGGAGTTCACTCAGACTCACGTACATCGAGTCCGTGATGCCATCCAGCCAGCTCATCCTTGGTCGTCCCCTTCTCCTCCTGCCCCCCATCCCTCCCAGCATCAGAGTCTTTTCCAGTTAAGTCAACTCTTCGCTTGAGGTGGCCAAAGTATTGAAGTTTCAGCTTTAGCATCAGTCCTTCCAATGAACACCCAGGACTGATCTCCTTCAGAATGGACTGGTTGGATCTCCTAGCAGGCCAAAGGACTCTCAAGAGTCTTCTCCAACACCACAGTTCAAAAGCATCAATGCTTTGGCGCTCAGCTTTTTTCACAGTCCAACTCTCACATCCATGCATGACCACAGGAAAAACCATAGCCTTGACTAGACGCATCTTTGTTGGCAACGTAATGTCTCTGCTTCTGTTAACCCTTAGTACTCAGCAAATGATGAACTGAGGGAAGGACTTGTGTGCCAAGAAGATAAATTGCTCCTTGTAATGACTCTGGATGTGCTTGCCCATCAGACACCCAATCTTGCAAGACTGTTAATAAGGCCTCACTTCCCATTGCACTTCATGTCTCTAAGTCCATTCCTTGGGTTTGGGTCAGTGGGTTTTATTTCCCACACTTGCATGCAAATCTCCCTATCGAAGGTCTCAAGGTCTTACTATTTTTCATGAAGGTCCTGATATGGACATAAAAGATCTGTTCACGTTATGCACCCCATGCCATTTGGCAGGTCTACTTCTCTTACTGGTAGCTGCTGACCCTGGTTTTCAGCACAGGCTGCCCCGCTGTGGCCAGGTAAGGATCTCTTTAAGCCTGGCCCCAGAAGCCTTTCAGATTTGACAAGGCTTTAATGTTCATAATTGGCAGACCCCAGTCTGTGCTTTTTTTCTTCTCATTTCTATGTTTAGTGACTTTTAAGATTACATATTTATTTAGACTGTGCTGGGTCATCATTGCTTCAAGCAGGCTTTTTCTAGTTGCAGTGAGAGGGGACTACTCTCTAGTTGTGGTGCATGGGCTTCTCCTTGTGGTGGCTTCTCTTGTTGCAGAACACAGACTTTTGGGCACTCGGGCTCAGTAGTTGCAGCTCTCCAGCTCCAGAGCACAACCTCAATAGTTGTGGCACATGGGCTTGGTTGCTTCAAGACATGTGGGATCTTCCCAAACCAGGGAAAGTGGATTCTTAAACACTGAACCAGCAGGGAAGTCATATTTGTAGTAATTTTTTATTGAAGTACAACCTACAGAAAAACAGTGAACAAACCACAAGTGCATATGTAGCTCAATGGTTTTTCACAATGTGACCACACCGGTACAGCAGCACTCAGAAAAAGAAACAGGGCTTGCCCCATCCTAGAGTCCCCTCTCATGTCTGCCTCAAGTTACTAAACCTTCCAAGAGCAAACACTAATTTGACTTCTCTCTTCATGGATTAGTTTTCCCTGTTTTTGAGCTTTAAAGGGGGTTTTACTATACACTCTTCTGTGACTGATCTCTGCTGCTTTTGTAAGAGTCATCTAATTTTTTTGTGTGAGTAGTTGGAGCTTGTTCATTTTCCTTGCTCCATGTTATTCTCTGATGTGAATATACCACAATTTATCTAGAAATTTTATTTTTCATATGCATTTGGAGAGTTAAAATTTTTTTGCCCACTGTGAATAGTGTTGATGTGAACACTCATATGTGTGTTTTGGTGCATATATGCATATAATTCTGTTGGATAAATAGGAGTGAAACTGTTGCCTCATAGGTTATGTATAAATTCACATATATTGATGTTGCCAAATAAATTTCCAAGGTGGTTGTATCAACTTTCATTTGCATCACTTGCTCCACATTCTCACAAAACCATGCTATTTCCATCATTTTTCCTTTTACTTATTCAAGTGTGAAAGTAAAAGTGTCACAGTATGCTTTAATATTCATTTCCTTGATCTTCATGAATAATGAGGTTGAAATCTTTTTCATTTGTTTATTAGTCATTTGTATTAGCCATTTTTTTCTGAAGTACCTGTTTGTCTTTTCCCATTTTTTCTAATGGATTGTTTGCCTTTATTTACCAATTTCTAGGAATTTTTAATGTATTCTGGATATAATTCCTTGGCTGGACACATGTAACACAAGTAAACAGTCCCATTCTTCTCTTTAATAATGTGCTGGGGTTTTAGGTCAAGTAGCCAAGAAAAAGAAGTAAAAGTCATGCATATTGAAAAGGAAGAAATAAAACTATTTCAATTTGCAGAAAACATGATCTTATATTTATATATATGATTAAATGTGTGTATGTGCATATACATACGTGTTAAGTTACCTGATTTCTGAAAAATGTGACACTTAAGTATAGTGAGGAAGCAGTGTTTTGTTTGTTTTGTTTTTGGTCCGTTGCTTTTCTCTTTGTTAATGATGCCTTTTGCTGAACAAATGTTAAGTTTTATACAGTCTCTTTTCTTTATTGCTAGCATTTTATTTCTGCTGTGACCTATTACAGAAAATTTGCCTACTTCAAAACCATGAAGATATTCCCTAAGTTTTCTTTAAATTATTTTTTACCTTTCGCATTTATATATGCAAACATATCCAGCTGACTTTCGTTCATAGTTTGAAAAAAAGTCTATTAATTTTTTGAAGTGGATATCCAACTGACCAAAGAAAAGACCACTGCTCCCTCATTGTACTTAAGTGTCACACTTGTAAGAAATAGGTACCTTAGCATGTATGCATATGCACACGCACTCAATCATAGATATGTAAGACCTTGTCTTCTGCAAATAGAAATAGTTTTATTTCTTCCTTTTCAATATGCATGCCTTTTATTTCTTTTCCTTGGCTAATTGACCTAAAACCCCAGCACATTATTAAATAGAAGTGGAAAGAGCTAGGATCCTCATCTGCTTTCAATTTTTAAGAGGAAAGATTTTAGTCTTTCACTAGTGAGTATGATGCTAACTTTGGTTTGTTTCCAGTCTCTTATTTTGTTGCTTTTTGTTCAGTGGGCTGAAAACCATATTTCATATTTTTTTCCTGACATTTTGGTTGTTGTATAGGAACTTGTGGTAGGCTGAATTATAGACACCCAAAGACTTCTACATCCTAACCCCCAGAATCTGTGAATATATTACCTTGTACTGCAAAAAAGGACTTCAAAGATGTAATTAAATTAAGGATCCTGAGTGGGGAGATTTTTCAGGATATTGCAGATATCCTGCAATACCTGAGTTGGCCCAGTGTCTTTGTAAAGAAGCGTCTTTGTAAGAGACAAGGTGAAATAGAGGTTTGAAGATACTTTCTGGATGGCTTTAAAGATGGAAAAAGAGGCCATAAGAAAAGGAAGGTAAAAGATGCGGTTCTAGGAACTGGACAAGACAAGGAAACAGATTCTTTCTAGAGATGGCCACCACTGATACCTTGGAGGAGCATGACCAGCACTGATAACTTGGTTTCATCCCAGACAAACCCATGTCCGACTTCTGACCTCCAGAACTGTGAGGTAATGAATGCGTGTTGCTTTAAACCACTAAAATTTTGGTAAAATTTTTATAGCAGTTAACAGGACACAAATAGGTCCCCGTTTCTCCATCATATGTAGAAACAGAAGGAAATGAACAGTTTTTCTACATAAACTATTCCTGAGGAAAAAGACGAGATGGGAACACTCTTCAATTTTTTCCACACTCTGCAGAGCTTGTGGAATCTTAGATTCCCAACCAAGGACTGAACCAGGGCCCTCAGCAGTGAAATCGCTGAGTCCTAACCACTGGGATGCCAGGGATTTCCCAATTCTCAACTCATTAAATGAGGCCAGGGTTACTGTGAAATCGGATAACAAAAGTCTTGACATGAAATGAAAATTGAAGCCTCATTAATTGAAGACTCATTAATTTAAACATATTTTATGGAGGGAAATGGATATATGTATATGTATGGCTAAGTCCTTTTGCTGTCCACTTGAAACTGTCACAGTACTGTTAATTGGCTATATGCCAACATGGGGCTTCCCAGGTGGTCCAGTAGTAAAGAATCTGCCTGCAGTGCAGAAGACCAGGGTTCAGTCCCTGGGTCAGGAAGATCCCCTGGGGAAAGGAATGACTACCCACTCCAGTATTTTTGCCTAGAGAATTCCATGGACAGAGGAGCCTGAAGGGTTACAGTCCATGGGGTTGCAAAGAGTCAGACACAACTAAGCACACACACATACATACTTCAATATAAAATAAAAAGTTTTTTTTTTTTTAAAAACATACTTCAGTAGAATAAGCCTACAATATACAACAAGAATAATATGCTATGATCAAGTAGAGTTCATTCCAGGAACAGAAGTGTAGCTTACTTGCTTCCCTTCCTCCAGATACAAGTCATCATGTGGCTCCCTCTACCATGAGCACAGGCTGACAGGGAACAAGGCACAAAATAGAAACAGGGTTAGCAGTGACATGCCTCAGTGTCACAGAGCAGTCTGAAATGTGAAGCTAAGAGATTTAAATATACTTTATTCCAACAGCTTACGAAAGCATATTTCATTCAAAGGAAACAAGTACTTCAACTAATCTGCCTTTCTTTAGAAACATAATTAATGAATGTGGAAAAAAGCTGCTGCATCAAAAAAATCCCAATCAGAATTCAACCAGAGACCAGAAGTTTTATTGAGGAGTTTGTCCCTTATGCATGTAGCAATGGGGAGCCATTTATAGGGTTTGACTAGTGATGTAATAAGTTAAAGGGCTTCCCTGGTGGCTCAGCAGTAAAGAGTCTACCTATAATGTGGGAGCCTCAGAAGATGTGGGTTTGATCCCTGGGTCGGGAAGATCCCTGGAGGAGGGTGCAGCAACCCACTCCAGTAATTTTGCCTGGAGAATCCCATGGACAGAGGAGCCTGGTGGGCTGCCGTCCATAGAGTCACAGAGTCAGACACAACCGAAGCAATTTAGCACTGTACTGCAATAACTTCAAAGCTTTCCTTTGGCATAGTAATTTCCTAAATGGTGTTCAGATACCTAGGATGTATGTAAATGATCCACTGGAGACCAGGAAAAAATGTATTAATATTTCCATTATATTCATTGTATCTCACAATTCATTTGCTTCAAAACTTGTGCATTTATAATTTACCTTCCCCAAATTTCCTCAGTATATGTAGACATATTACACATCTTTTCAGTTCAGTTCAGTTCAGTTCAGTTCAGCCGCTCAGTTGTGTCCGACTCTTTGTGACCCCATGAACCACAGCAGGCCAGGCCTCCCTGTCCATCACCAACTCCTGGAGTTCACCCAAACCCTGGAGTTCCCCCAAACCCCTCTCCGTTGAGTCGGGGATGCCATCCTATCATCTCATCCTCTGTCGTCCCCTTCTCCTCCTGCCCCCAATCTTTCCCAGCATCAGGGTCTTTTCCGCAATACTGCAAAAATATTTATTGGAGAGCAGTACATAATCAAAAGGGTTTACGAATTTTGGCTCCACAGAATCCAAGATCACAGAGCCCTCACACTATGGCGTGTCATCCGAGGACACAGAAACAAGGGACGGGATGGATTAACTGGTGACTCAGCCTCTCAGCAGAGGCTGCCAGTGGCTCTGACAACGTCTTTGATCAGACCTTACATTTGCAATCATGTATTCAACTCCTCTCCAACACCCTCACATACACACATGCTCACAGTGATGGCAGACAACCAAATTATTTTGATGCAAGTACAACACACTTCCTGCCTGTAAACATCAAAGTTAAATGTTTCCCCTCCAGGGTAAGATGGTATAGTCCAATTGTCAAAGAGACCAAAAGTGCCTCAAGTCCTTATGGTTGACAGCAGTTTTCTACACCAACTAGATACTGCAAATTCATCCTCAGAAGCAAAATTTTAATCTCCACCTCAGACACCTGAACCCTTCAATCCAATAAATTAATGAATAAACATTAGAGAAAACACTAGAAACTTACCAGGGTACATGCATTAGACGAAAAATATTTCTATATAAAACTTTAAGGAAATCACTTTAGATAGAGAGCTTGAAACATTTGTCTTTCCTGTCAGACATACATCTGCATTCTAGTCCCAGTTCAGCATACGTTTGCAAGATGTCCGTAACATATGCTCGGCCTGAAGGAGATGTCAGAAGTCACTCAATCTGAATTCCATTCCCATTTCCACCAGGTATCTATCTAATGATACCAGTTTTCTAAGAGAACGATAATAAAAGCAGTATCTGAGATATTTTCCAACTCCCTGTGTTAGCGCAAAAGTTACACAGAGACCAAAATGACCCCAGTTCTACTTTTCAGGAGCCTGGAGCAAAAACAGGGTGTGGGGAGCAAAAGCAGGGTACTGTGCATGCCTGCTGCATATAACACCACCTAAGTCACCCCGCCAGCCTGACCCCTGGACACACCCCTACCCTCATCCCATATAAGGAACAAGTTTGCCCTCCCCACCCCAAGGGATAGCGAACAAGGGAAACTGTTGTTTGTTCTCACTTCCCAATAAAGCCTTGTTCGAAGGCCTTGTCTGGCATTTAGTCAACTTCTGCTGACTGGGGAAGGCCAAGAACCCTGGTCAGTCAGTGAGTGCAGTAGCAGCAGCAGCTCCAGAGTATGTACCATGTGCAGGGTGTGAAGTAAATCGTCTCATTTCAGACACTCACTGCTTCAGGACTACATTAAAGATATCTGCATGTTAAGAATGGGGGAAGGGGGCTAGTGTGAGATAAGTCTATAGTGGGATTTGGAAGCCAGGTTAAATAGTGCACACTTTACCTAGAGGGCATTAGAAAGCCTTTGGGGGATTTTGACTAGATAGAGGGTGATTGTACCATGACATTGTTTCTTCTCAAGCAAATAGAGTTAGTGGAAATGACCACCTTGGCACTGGGGTTTCAAAGTGAAATCGCTCGGTCGTGTCCAACTCTGCAACCCCAGGGACTTTAGCCTACCAGCCTCCACCGACCATGGAATTTTCCAGACAAGAGTACTGGAATGGGTTGCCATTTCCTTCTCCAGGGACTCTTCCCTACCAGGGATCGAACCTGGGTCTCCCGCATTACAGGCAGACAGTTTACCGTCTGAGCCACCAGGGAGCCCGTGGATTTCAAAGCAGTATGCTAAATATCAGTAGTGAATCTGATGGGTCTTTCTAACTATCTGACACTCACTGTCCAAACTAAAAAGGACAGGCCACACCTCACATATGAAGTGGTGGTGGGTGCATGTGTCTTACAGCAAGGCAGTGGAAAGCTCAGGTCTATGATGCCATGGCAGGTTCATGTCCACTCCTGGTATACAAAACTTGGGACAGCTTGTTTTCTGCTCCATCTGATTCAGCTGAGATTTGCTAGCAGGTAGTACCTTCAGAGTCTGTCCACATATGAGAAAGGCACATCTCCGCCCATCCCCCACCCTCAGGAACCGCTCTTTTGTGCTTTGGAGTCAGAGGCACTGGACCTGTACAGCCTTGGGATCCATTCTCTTCCTAGTCATGAGACCCTACAAAACCCTAGCTTAGAAGTTTGATGACCTTTCATCATGAGTGTCGCTGCTAGGTGCAGACTCACTGAGAATTCTACTTTGCTTCTTATATACCAGTTTCATTTTCTAGGTCTCCGTTTTGTTCCCCACATGCTATCAACTCTAGTAAATATCTAGTAAGAAGATAGTATAGATGAACAGGCATAGGACTGATATCAGGAAAATACATTGCTATCTTCCTGTTTCTTTGCAAAGCATCTCCTTCAAGATCTCCAATTGCTAAATTATGTCTACCTGCAAAATGACACTGCCACATGATACTCTGTTTTGGACCTTCCTAATATTTTTTACCAGACAAGATTTTTCATATCTCTTTCTCCTTTCAGATGCCTGAACTGCCAAGGGTTCCCATATGGGCTTTTTACTAACAGGAATTCTTGGATGAGAATCACAGGGATAACTTCATATTAGGGACTCTGGAACTGAAATTAAGTAAACTGCTTATAAACTAAACCCTGGTAATAGGTACTGGGCTAGATGCCCCTTTGGGATAATAGTTTAAGGCAGGCATTAATTTACCCATTTCACACATGAGAAAATAGAGTCTTAGAGAGAGGATAAATGATCTGCAAAATGCTACACGGGTGCTAAGTGTAAAAGCCAGAGTGCAAATTACTCTCCAGTTGTATTCGTATTGGTGCAGCTTAGGGCGTGAAGAACGAGCAAAATTTCCAGAAAGTAGAAAGCAGAGTTGCTAGTATCCTTGCAACTCTAGGACCCTCTGACTGAGAGATTTTACTGCAAACAGCAGAAATGACTCCTCAAAGACACAGGATTCCGTCTAATTGAAAGGTGATACTGCCACTTGGTCACTGTGGGCTTCTCACAGGTGAAGAGGCAAAAGAGAGAGCTTTGAGTAGAGTAAATTATAGTGTCATGAATTCCTGCCACACAATGAAGGCTAGAATAAATGTGGATAGAACTCAGGTTGTTTCTTAGGATGCTTTTTAACACCACTATGACCAGTGTTAAAAGTATGATCTATCTGCCTCATTTAACTCAAGCACATTGGAGATTTATCCTGGGGATATTACTATTATGATTGTGCTTATAGATGGGATATGAGAGCCTTAAGCTGGACCTCAATATATTTCATTTCTAACCATCAAACTCTGCATGCACTTGTAATTATACCAAGTTTTCTTTGATTCCTGGGCCTAATAATTTTTTTCCTTAAAAATAGTTAAAGAAAAAATGATGTCAAATGGCAAGTAGGGAGTCCCAAGAATCTGTTCCTGGGCGGAAGCAATTATTAAGATGCCAGAACTGTCAGAGTCAAAATTTTTGAACTTTCACTGTTGTCCAGTCACTAAGTCGTGTCTGACTCTGCAACCCCATGAACTGCAGCAAACCAGGCTTCCCCGTCCTTCACTATCTCCCAGAGTTTGCTCAAACTCGTGTCCATTGAGTTGGTGATGCCACCCAACTATTTCATCATTTGTCGCCCCCTTATCCTGCCCTTAATCTTTCCCAGCATGAGGGCCTTTTCAGTGAGTTGGCTCTTCGCATCAGGTGGCCAAAGTATTGGAGCTTCAGCTTCAGCATCAATCCTTCCAATGAATATTCAAGGCTGATTTCCTTTAGGATTGACTGGTTTGATCTCCTTGCTGTCCAAGGGACTCTCAAGAGTCTTCTCCAGCACCAGAATTCAAAAGCACCAACTCTTTGATGTTCAGCCTTCTTTATTGTACAACTCTCACATCCCTACATGATTACTGGTAAAGCCATAGCTTTGACTATTTGGGACTTTGTTAGGAAAGTGATGTCTCTGCTTTTAATATGCTCTCTAGGTTTGTCATAGGGCTTCCCTTGTGGCTCAAATGGCAAAGAATCTGTCTTCAGTGCAGGAGACCCAGGTTCAATCCCTGCCTCAGGAAGATCCCTTGGAGAAGGGAATAGCAACCAACTCCAGTATTCTTATCTGGAGAATTCCATGGACAGAGGAGCCTGGTGGGCTACAGTCCACGGGGTCACAAAGAGTCAGACACAACTGAGCAACTAATACAAACACACAGGTTTGTCATAGCTTTTCTTCCAAGGACCAAATTCTTTTGATTTCATGGCTGCAGCAGGGATGTTGGAGCCCAAGAAAGTAAAATCTATCACTGTTTCCAGTTTTGAACTCTGGATTCTGAAAAAAAAAAATAAAACTTACAAGAATCAGTTCCATTCAGTCGCTCAGTCATGTCTGACTCTTCGCAACCCCATGAACTGCAGCACGCCAGGCCTCCCTGTCCATCACTGTCTCCTGGACTTCACTCAGACTAACGTTCATCGAGTCAGTGATGCCATCTAGCCAATCTCATCCTCTGTCGTTTCCTTCTCCTCCTGACCCAATCCTTCCCAGCATCAGAGTCTTTTCCAATGAGTCAACTCTTCATATAAGGTGGCCAAAGTGCTGGAGTTTCAGCTTTAGCATCATTCCTTCCAAAGAAATCCCAGGGCTGATCTCCTTTAGAATGGACTGGTTGGATCTCCTTGCAGTCCAAGGGACTCTCAAGAGTCTTCTCCAACACCACAGTTCCAAAGCATCAATTCTTCGGCACTCAGCTTTCTTCACAGTTCAACTCTCACATCCATACATGACCACAGGAAAAACCATAGCCTTGACTAGAGGGACCTTAGTCGGCAAAGTAATATCTCTGCTTTTCAATATACTATCTAAGTTGGTCATAACTTTTCTTCCAAGGACTAAGTGCCTTTTAATTTCATGGCTGCAGTCACGATCTGCAGTGATTTTGGAGCCCCCCAAAATAAAATCTGTCACTGTTTCCACTGTTTCCCCATCTATTTCCCATGAAGTGATTGGACCTGATGCCACGATCTTTGTTTTCTGAATGTTGAGCTTTAAACCAACTTTTTCGCTTTTCTCTTTCACTTTCATCAAGAGGCTCTTTCGTTCTTCTTCACTTTCTGCCATAAGAGTGGTATCATCTGCCTATCTGAGGTTATTGATATTTCTCCCGGCAATCTTGATTCCAGCTTGTGTTTCTTCTAGTCCAGCATTTCTCATGATGTACTCAGCATATAAAGAACAGAATGGGAAAGAATAGAGATCTCTTCAAGAAAATTAGAGATACCAAGGGAACATTTCATGCAAAGATGGGCTCGATAAAGGTCAGAAATGGTATGGACCTAACAGAAGCAGAAGATATTAAGAAGAGGTGGCAAGAATACACAGAGGAACTGTGCAAAAAAGATCTTCATGACCCAGATAATCATGATGATGTGACCACTCATCTAGAGCCAGACATCTTGGAATGTGACGTCAAGTGGACCTTAGAAAGCATCACTAAGAACAAAGCTACTGGAGGTGATGGAATTCCAGTGGAGCTGTTTCAAATCCTGAAAGATGATGCTGTGAAAGTGCTGCACTCAACATGCCAGCAAATTTGGAAAACTCAGCAGTAGCCACAGGACTGGAAAAGGTCAATTTTCATTCCAATCCCAAAGAAAGGCAATG
>SJYC01046528.1:0-11937 GCA_006408675.1 Madoqua kirkii | reverse complement strand
CAAGATCACAGAGCCCTCACACTATGGCGTGTCATCCGAGGACACAGAAACAAGGGACGGGATGGATTAACTGGTGACTCAGCCTCTCAGCAGAGGCTGCCAGTGGCTCTGACAACGTCTTTGATCAGACCTTACATTTGCAATCATGTATTCAACTCCTCTCCAACACCCTCACATACACACATGCTCACAGTGATGGCAGACAACCAAATTATTTTGATGCAAGTACAACACACTTCCTGCCTGTAAACATCAAAGTTAAATGTTTCCCCTCCAGGGTAAGATGGTATAGTCCAATTGTCAAAGAGACCAAAAGTGCCTCAAGTCCTTATGGTTGACAGCAGTTTTCTACACCAACTAGATACTGCAAATTCATCCTCAGAAGCAAAATTTTAATCTCCACCTCAGACACCTGAACCCTTCAATCCAATAAATTAATGAATAAACATTAGAGAAAACACTAGAAACTTACCAGGGTACATGCATTAGACGAAAAATATTTCTATATAAAACTTTAAGGAAATCACTTTAGATAGAGAGCTTGAAACATTTGTCTTTCCTGTCAGACATACATCTGCATTCTAGTCCCAGTTCAGCATACGTTTGCAAGATGTCCGTAACATATGCTCGGCCTGAAGGAGATGTCAGAAGTCACTCAATCTGAATTCCATTCCCATTTCCACCAGGTATCTATCTAATGATACCAGTTTTCTAAGAGAACGATAATAAAAGCAGTATCTGAGATATTTTCCAACTCCCTGTGTTAGCGCAAAAGTTACACAGAGACCAAAATGACCCCAGTTCTACTTTTCAGGAGCCTGGAGCAAAAACAGGGTGTGGGGAGCAAAAGCAGGGTACTGTGCATGCCTGCTGCATATAACACCACCTAAGTCACCCCGCCAGCCTGACCCCTGGACACACCCCTACCCTCATCCCATATAAGGAACAAGTTTGCCCTCCCCACCCCAAGGGATAGCGAACAAGGGAAACTGTTGTTTGTTCTCACTTCCCAATAAAGCCTTGTTCGAAGGCCTTGTCTGGCATTTAGTCAACTTCTGCTGACTGGGGAAGGCCAAGAACCCTGGTCAGTCAGTGAGTGCAGTAGCAGCAGCAGCTCCAGAGTATGTACCATGTGCAGGGTGTGAAGTAAATCGTCTCATTTCAGACACTCACTGCTTCAGGACTACATTAAAGATATCTGCATGTTAAGAATGGGGGAAGGGGGCTAGTGTGAGATAAGTCTATAGTGGGATTTGGAAGCCAGGTTAAATAGTGCACACTTTACCTAGAGGGCATTAGAAAGCCTTTGGGGGATTTTGACTAGATAGAGGGTGATTGTACCATGACATTGTTTCTTCTCAAGCAAATAGAGTTAGTGGAAATGACCACACTTGGCACTGGGGTTTCAAAGTGAAATCGCTCGGTCGTGTCCAACTCTGCAACCCCAGGGACTTTAGCCTACCAGCCTCCACCGACCATGGAATTTTCCAGACAAGAGTACTGGAATGGGTTGCCATTTCCTTCTCCAGGGACTCTTCCCTACCAGGGATCGAACCTGGGTCTCCCGCATTACAGGCAGACAGTTTACCGTCTGAGCCACCAGGGAGCCCGTGGATTTCAAAGCAGTATGCTAAATATCAGTAGTGAATCTGATGGGTCTTTCTAACTATCTGACACTCACTGTCCAAACTAAAAAGGACAGGCCACACCTCACATATGAAGTGGTGGTGGGTGCATGTGTCTTACAGCAAGGCAGTGGAAAGCTCAGGTCTATGATGCCATGGCAGGTTCATGTCCACTCCTGGTATACAAAACTTGGGACAGCTTGTTTTCTGCTCCATCTGATTCAGCTGAGATTTGCTAGCAGGTAGTACCTTCAGAGTCTGTCCACATATGAGAAAGGCACATCTCCGCCCATCCCCCACCCTCAGGAACCGCTCTTTTGTGCTTTGGAGTCAGAGGCACTGGACCTGTACAGCCTTGGGATCCATTCTCTTCCTAGTCATGAGACCCTACAAAACCCTAGCTTAGAAGTTTGATGACCTTTCATCATGAGTGTCGCTGCTAGGTGCAGACTCACTGAGAATTCTACTTTGCTTCTTATATACCAGTTTCATTTTCTAGGTCTCCGTTTTGTTCCCCACATGCTATCAACTCTAGTAAATATCTAGTAAGAAGATAGTATAGATGAACAGGCATAGGACTGATATCAGGAAAATACATTGCTATCTTCCTGTTTCTTTGCAAAGCATCTCCTTCAAGATCTCCAATTGCTAAATTATGTCTACCTGCAAAATGACACTGCCACATGATACTCTGTTTTGGACCTTCCTAATATTTTTTACCAGACAAGATTTTTCATATCTCTTTCTCCTTTCAGATGCCTGAACTGCCAAGGGTTCCCATATGGGCCTTTTTACTAACAGGAATTCTTGGATGAGAATCACAGGGATAACTTCATATTAGGGACTCTGGAACTGAAATTAAGTAAACTGCTTATAAACTAAACCCTGGTAATAGGTACTGGGCTAGATGCCCCTTTGGGATAATAGTTTAAGGCAGGCATTAATTTACCCATTTCACACATGAGAAAATAGAGTCTTAGAGAGAGGATAAATGATCTGCAAAATGCTACACGGGTGCTAAGTGTAAAAGCCAGAGTGCAAATTACTCTCCAGTTGTATTCGTATTGGTGCAGCTTAGGGCGTGAAGAACGAGCAAAATTTCCAGAAAGTAGAAAGCAGAGTTGCTAGTATCCTTGCAACTCTAGGACCCTCTGACTGAGAGATTTTACTGCAAACAGCAGAAATGACTCCTCAAAGACACAGGATTCCGTCTAATTGAAAGGTGATACTGCCACTTGGTCACTGTGGGCTTCTCACAGGTGAAGAGGCAAAAGAGAGAGCTTTGAGTAGAGTAAATTATAGTGTCATGAATTCCTGCCACACAATGAAGGCTAGAATAAATGTGGATAGAACTCAGGTTGTTTCTTAGGATGCTTTTTAACACCACTATGACCAGTGTTAAAAGTATGATCTATCTGCCTCATTTAACTCAAGCACATTGGAGATTTATCCTGGGGATATTACTATTATGATTGTGCTTATAGATGGGATATGAGAGCCTTAAGCTGGACCTCAATATATTTCATTTCTAACCATCAAACTCTGCATGCACTTGTAATTATACCAAGTTTTCTTTGATTCCTGGGCCTAATAATTTTTTTCCTTAAAAATAGTTAAAGAAAAAATGATGTCAAATGGCAAGTAGGGAGTCCCAAGAATCTGTTCCTGGGCGGAAGCAATTATTAAGATGCCAGAACTGTCAGAGTCAAAATTTTTGAACTTTCACTGTTGTCCAGTCACTAAGTCGTGTCTGACTCTGCAACCCCATGAACTGCAGCAAACCAGGCTTCCCCGTCCTTCACTATCTCCCAGAGTTTGCTCAAACTCGTGTCCATTGAGTTGGTGATGCCACCCAACTATTTCATCATTTGTCGCCCCCTTATCCTGCCCTTAATCTTTCCCAGCATGAGGGCCTTTTCAGTGAGTTGGCTCTTCGCATCAGGTGGCCAAAGTATTGGAGCTTCAGCTTCAGCATCAATCCTTCCAATGAATATTCAAGGCTGATTTCCTTTAGGATTGACTGGTTTGATCTCCTTGCTGTCCAAGGGACTCTCAAGAGTCTTCTCCAGCACCAGAATTCAAAAGCACCAACTCTTTGATGTTCAGCCTTCTTTATTGTACAACTCTCACATCCCTACATGATTACTGGTAAAGCCATAGCTTTGACTATTTGGGACTTTGTTAGGAAAGTGATGTCTCTGCTTTTAATATGCTCTCTAGGTTTGTCATAGGGCTTCCCTTGTGGCTCAAATGGCAAAGAATCTGTCTTCAGTGCAGGAGACCCAGGTTCAATCCCTGCCTCAGGAAGATCCCTTGGAGAAGGGAATAGCAACCAACTCCAGTATTCTTATCTGGAGAATTCCATGGACAGAGGAGCCTGGTGGGCTACAGTCCACGGGGTCACAAAGAGTCAGACACAACTGAGCAACTAATACAAACACACAGGTTTGTCATAGCTTTTCTTCCAAGGACCAAATTCTTTTGATTTCATGGCTGCAGCAGGGATGTTGGAGCCCAAGAAAGTAAAATCTATCACTGTTTCCAGTTTTGAACTCTGGATTCTGAAAAAAAAAAATAAAACTTACAAGAATCAGTTCCATTCAGTCGCTCAGTCATGTCTGACTCTTCGCAACCCCATGAACTGCAGCACGCCAGGCCTCCCTGTCCATCACTGTCTCCTGGACTTCACTCAGACTAACGTTCATCGAGTCAGTGATGCCATCTAGCCAATCTCATCCTCTGTCGTTTCCTTCTCCTCCTGACCCAATCCTTCCCAGCATCAGAGTCTTTTCCAATGAGTCAACTCTTCATATAAGGTGGCCAAAGTGCTGGAGTTTCAGCTTTAGCATCATTCCTTCCAAAGAAATCCCAGGGCTGATCTCCTTTAGAATGGACTGGTTGGATCTCCTTGCAGTCCAAGGGACTCTCAAGAGTCTTCTCCAACACCACAGTTCCAAAGCATCAATTCTTCGGCACTCAGCTTTCTTCACAGTTCAACTCTCACATCCATACATGACCACAGGAAAAACCATAGCCTTGACTAGAGGGACCTTAGTCGGCAAAGTAATATCTCTGCTTTTCAATATACTATCTAAGTTGGTCATAACTTTTCTTCCAAGGACTAAGTGCCTTTTAATTTCATGGCTGCAGTCACGATCTGCAGTGATTTTGGAGCCCCCCAAAATAAAATCTGTCACTGTTTCCACTGTTTCCCCATCTATTTCCCATGAAGTGATTGGACCTGATGCCACGATCTTTGTTTTCTGAATGTTGAGCTTTAAACCAACTTTTTCGCTTTTCTCTTTCACTTTCATCAAGAGGCTCTTTCGTTCTTCTTCACTTTCTGCCATAAGAGTGGTATCATCTGCCTATCTGAGGTTATTGATATTTCTCCCGGCAATCTTGATTCCAGCTTGTGTTTCTTCTAGTCCAGCATTTCTCATGATGTACTCAGCATATAAAGAACAGAATGGGAAAGAATAGAGATCTCTTCAAGAAAATTAGAGATACCAAGGGAACATTTCATGCAAAGATGGGCTCGATAAAGGTCAGAAATGGTATGGACCTAACAGAAGCAGAAGATATTAAGAAGAGGTGGCAAGAATACACAGAGGAACTGTGCAAAAAAGATCTTCATGACCCAGATAATCATGATGATGTGACCACTCATCTAGAGCCAGACATCTTGGAATGTGACGTCAAGTGGACCTTAGAAAGCATCACTAAGAACAAAGCTACTGGAGGTGATGGAATTCCAGTGGAGCTGTTTCAAATCCTGAAAGATGATGCTGTGAAAGTGCTGCACTCAACATGCCAGCAAATTTGGAAAACTCAGCAGTAGCCACAGGACTGGAAAAGGTCAATTTTCATTCCAATCCCAAAGAAAGGCAATGCCAAAGAATGCTCAAACTACTGCACAATTGCACTCATCTCACATGCTAGTAAAGTAATACTCAAAATTCTCCAAGCCAGGCTTCAGCAATACATGAACCATGAACTCCCTGGTGTTCAAGCCGGTTTTAGAAAAGGCACAGGAACCAGAGATCAAATTGCTAACATCTGCTGGATCATGGAAAAAGCAAGAGAGTTCCAGAAAAACATCTATTTCTGCTTTATTGACTATGCCAAAGCCTTTGACTGTGTGGATCACAATAAACTTTAGAAAATTCTGAAAGAGATGGGAATATCAGACCACCTAACCTGCCTCTTGAGAAATCTGTATGCAGGTCAGGAAGCAACAGTTAGAACTGGACATGGAACAACAGACTGGTTCCAAATAGGAAAAGGAGTACGTCAAGGCTGTATACTGGCCAAGAAACAGAAGACTGCTTAATATGGAAAGAGGTTTCAAATTTCAGGAAATGAATGTTGTTGTGTCACCCACATTCCATGGTGGATATGGGAATGACAGACTGAGTTCCTGGTGCAAGTTGTTGGCACAGAGGGAAAGTATGGTCCTTTTTCTCGTAGAATAATAGTTGTGCATTTTGACCTTTCTGACGGTTTTCTGAGATGTCAGCTCATAGACTTCTCTTTGTTTTGCTCCCCACTTAGAACTCTAAGACTGGGACAGTTGGTCAAAAGCATTTAAAGGCATTTAATACCCACATTCACCTGAGGCAAGGGACTGGATATTTGTTTTTGTTGTTGTTACTGAGTTGTAAGAGTTTTATTTTGTTATATATTTTAGGTGTTAACATCTTATCCAGTATATTTTTGCAGATACATTCTCCCACTCCATAGGTTGCCTTTTCATTTTGCTGATCTTCTCTTTCTCTTGTAGAAGCTTTTTAGTTTGATGTAGTTTCACATGTTGATTTTTGGCTTTGTCGCTTGTGCTATAATGTCATGTCTGAAAAAAAATCATTGCCAAGACAATGTCAAGGACATTTTCCCCTAAGTTCCTTCTAGGAGTTTTATGGTTTCAGGTCTTGAGTTTAAGCCTTTAATCCATTCCAGGTTAATTTTGAGAGTAGGCAAAATAGGGATCCAGTTTCATTTTTCTACTGTGATTATCCAATTTTCCCAGGACCATTTTTTCCTTATTGAGTATTCTTGGTTCCTTTGTCAAATATTAATTGACCATACATGCAGGGATGTATTTCTGGGCTCTCTATTCTGTTCCATGAATCTATGTATATATTTTTATGCCAGAATCACACTATTTTGATTACTATAGCTGGGTAGAATAGTTTAAACCAAAAAGTGTGATGCCTCTGGCTATGTTTTTCTTTCTCAGGATTGCTTTGGTTATTTAGGATCTTCTGTGATTCCACACAAATTTTAAGATTTTTTTTGCTATGTCTATGGAAAATAACATTAGAATTTTGACAGGTTTGGGTAGTATGAACATTTTGACCATATCAGTTCTTCTAATCCATGATCACAGGATATCTTCTAATTTATTTGTCTTTCCTTCAATTTTTTTCATCAGAGTTCTATGATTTTCAGTGTACTGATTTTTCACTCTCTTGGTTAAATTTATTCTTAAGTATTTTGTTGTTTGTATGCTATTGTAAATGGAATTGTTTTCTTTATATCCTTTTCAGGTATTTTGCTTTTATTGTATAGAAATGCAACTGACTTCTGTATGTTAATTTTATATCCTGAGGCTTTATTGCATTCGTTGATTAGTCCAACATTTTTTTTTTGGTGAAGTCTGTGGGATTTTCTCTATGTAAGATCATATCATCTACAAATATTCACAGTTTTACTTCTTTCTTTCCTATTTGGATGCCTCTTATTTTCTTATCTTGCCTGATTGCTCTAGCTAGAACTTCCAGTACTAGTAATATGTTGAATAAGAGTAGAGAATGGAGCACTTTATATGGTTATGGAGAATGCCCCATATGTACTTGAGAAGAGTGTGTATTCTGCTGCTGTTGAATAGAATGTTCTTTATATACCTGTTTAGTCCACTTGATCTAAAGTATGGTTCAAGTCTAATGTTTCCTTGTTTAATTTCTGTCTTAATGATCTGTCTATTTTTGAAAACAAGTTACTGACACCCTCTAGTATTATTGTGTTGTTGTCTATTTCTCCCTAATATCGCTTAGTGTATTATTAATATATTTAGGCATTCTGATGTTGGGTGCATGCATATTTATATTTGTTAAATTTTCTTGATGAATCAACATCTTAGTCATTATATAATGAACTTATTTGTCTTCTGTTAATCATTTTTGGTATAAAGTCTATTTAGTTTGGTGTCTTATAGCTTCTCACCCTTCCTTTTGGTTTCTACTTGCATGGAATATCATTTTCTATCCCTTTTCGTTTAGTCTAAGATTGTCCATAGAGCTGAGGTGAGTCTTTTGTAGGCAGTATATAGTTGGGTCTTGTTTTTTAATCCATCCTGCCACTCTATACCTCATGACTGAAGAATTCAATTTATGTTTAAAGTAATTATTGATATGTAAGGACTTATTAATGCCACGTTATTGTCTTCTGACTGTATTGTGTTTCCATTGTTCCTTCCCCCCATCCCACTTTCTGTCTACTTTTGTGAGTTGGTGCTTTTCATGGTAGCTTATTTCTCTGATTCACTTCTCTTTATCTTTTCTGAAGCTATGATGGGTTTTTGCTTTGTGGTTTTTAAGGCCTAAATGTCTTATATTTTTCTTAAAAATTTATTTGTTTACTTTTGGCTATGCTTTGTTGTTGCACAGGCTTTTTGCTAGTTTTGGAGAGGGGGGTTACTTTCTAGATGCAGCATGTGGGCTTCTCATTGTGGTGTCTTCTCTTGTTGTGAAGTTCAAGCTCTAGGTGTGCAAGCTCCAGTAGTCGTGGCATGAGGGCTCAATAGTTGAGGTCCCCAGCCTCTAGAGCACAGGCTCAGTAGTTGTGTATGAAGTTGTGTGTGAAGCACATGGACATAGTTGTTTCATGGCATGTGGGATCTTCTGGGATCTGCAATCCATGTCTCTTGCATTGGCAGGCTGAGTCCTTACCACTGAGTCACCAAGGAATCCAAAAAACCTCTTATATTTTAACAGTCTATTTTAAGCTGATAGTTACTCACTTTGATCACACACAAAAGCTCTCCCCTTTTATGTTTTTGGTGTCACAATTTACCTCTTTTTATATGATGCATTCATTAACAAGTTAGAGTCACTATAATTACACCTTATATTATTATCCTTTAAATTTTATACTATAGTTAAGAGGTTAATACATCATCATATCATTGAATTAGAATTTTAAAAATTTAACCGTATATTAACTTTACCACTGTGTTGTATATTTTCACATGTTTTCATGTTAACCATTAGTGTTTTTTCATTTCAACTTGAAGGCAGGCCTCATGGTGATGAACTCCCTCAGCTTTGTCTCGGAAAGTTTTCATTTCTCTTTCATTCCTGAAGGACAACATTGACAGATAGAGTAGTCTTGAATGGCATTTTATTCCTTTCAACAGTCTGAAGATATAATTCAACTCTCTATTGGCCTGTACAATTTCTTTTAAGAACTATAGTGATTCTTTAATGGATATGCCTGTGTAGGTTACAACCTTTTTTACTTTCTGTTTTTAGAATTTTCTGTTTGTCTCTAACTTTTGACAGTTTTATGTTTCCTAGAGAAGGTCATTTTTGATTGAGATAGGGGTGATCTATTAGCTTCATGAACTTGGACATCCAAGTTTTGCCCCAGGTTTGGGATGTTCTGAGCTATTATTTCTTTAAATAAACTTTCTTCCCCTTTTCCTTTTCTTCTCCTTCTGGAAATTCAGTTTTGCAGTGCTCCTTAGATCCCATAGGCTTTCTTCACTCTTTCATTCTTTTTTCTTTGTTCTCCTCTGACTAAGTTATTTTGAAGTTCCTGTTACCGATTCTATCTTTTGTTTGGTCTATTATACTGATGTCTGCTATTGCATTTTTTGTTTCATTCAGTGAATTCTTCAGCTCCAATATTTCTGCTTGGTTCTTTTTTGGTTTCTTTTTCTTTGTTAAATTTCATTTTGTTCATGTATTATTTTCCTGATTTCATTGAATCATCTCTAAGTGCTTTTTGTACCTAATTTCATTTCCTCAAGATAACTATTTTGAATTTTTATCAGGTAAATCACAATCTCCATGTCTTTGGGCCTGGTTACTGGAAGATTATTGTGATCTTTTGATGGTGTCATGTTTCCTTGATTTGTCATGTTCTTTGGAGTTTTCTATTGCTGAGTTTTGAATTTGAAATAGGAGTCACCTATTCTAATCTTTAATAACTGTCTTTAAGGGAAAAAATCTTCATCAATTCTGCTAAAACTCTGAAGCTTCCTTAAACCTTATATGGATATACCTCCTCCCCATGCTTTTTGTTCTCTCTTGTGGCATAATTTTAATCTTAATTCCATCTTACAACAAACCAGGCTGACTGCTGATAGCCTGTTTTTGTTGTTGTTGTTGTTGTTGTTGTTTGTTTGCTTTGTCTGCATGGCATGTGGGATCTTAGTTCCCTGACTAGGGTTTGAACCTGTATCCCCTGCATTGTAAGTGCATCTTAACCACTGGACCCCCAGGAAGTCCCTGATAGCCTCTTTTTTGCTTTCTCATAAGTGGTGCTAGAGTTCACTTTTTTTTCCCCCTTGCCGTAGTCCATCTTCTGAGCATACTCCCTGTCTACCAGGACTTACTTTTGCTTTTACGCTTGAGAATATGGACAAGCAGGTGGTTTCAGACTGAGATAGATGATGACTAGGCACTCGGGACATTGGGAGTTCTTGCAGGCCAGGTGGGGGGATTTTCCAGTGAGGTTTCCCCAACAGAAAAAATCCTGTGTGTTTGTAGTTGATTGATTTCCAAACAGAATATCAAGAATGCCAATATTATCACCAAATGTGCTTCATTCTGAGGCCTCTGCTCTTAGCTGCTGTCTCACTGTGTGCTCACATGACTTCCTCACTGTGCACTCACAGTGAAGGAGGGAGAGAACAAGTTCTCTGGTCTGTTTTCTTGCTCAGTCACTTCAGTCATGTCCAACTCTCTGTGACCCCATGGACCACAGCCTGCCAGGCTTTTCTGTCCATGGGCTTCTCCAGGCAAGAACATTGGAGTGGGTTGCCATTTCTTTCTTCAGCGATAAAGTTTTCTTATAAGAACACTAATCATATCAGACTAGGGAACTGTCCTGAGCTCATCTAACTGTAGCTATTTCCCAAAGGCCTTATCTTCAAGTACCATCACACTGAGAGTTAGGGCTTCACCATATGAATTTAGGAGGAAAGACAAATACACATAACGTTAGGCAACATTCAGGTAAGTGTCACATGAATTCTTTACATAATGACAACTTCCTAGATTTACCACTAAAAGGAGATTATTAAGGAGTATTGGCAGCAGCAGGTACAAAACTATACAATAGGTCTGTTGTACATACTTTTAAAAATGCATGGCTTTGGTTAAAGAAATGATGGGACAAAATGAACAGGTAAGTTTGAATCTCAAATTAAACAGTGAAGATTCCAAAAAGCAACAGTTAACTCTTACTACAAGTCATTACTTATAGCGCCCAGAAGTAAATTTTAAAACAAACTGCCTATCTCTATATTGTTACTTATCTGTCTAGTGATATATTCATTTTGGCATGGATGCCTTATAGGGTTTTCTGAAAAGTAAACTAGTTGGATGATCACGGATTGGAATGGTTTAACTATTTTTAAAAAGCAAATGTTGATACTTAAAAAAATTCATGTTAAACCTCAGTTGCAGCTATGCCTATGAGCTAAGTCTATGACCTAGAGTAACCTTCAAAACAAGAAACTTCTAAGGCTGTCTCTTATACACATCTAAGGCATTTAATACCCACATTCACCTGAGGCAAGGGACTGGATATTTGTTTTTGTTGTTGTTACTGAGTTGTAAGAGTTTTATTTTGTTATATATTTTAGGTGTTAACATCTTATCCAGTATATTTTTGCAGATACATTCTCCCACTCCATAGGTTGCCTTTTCATTTTGCTGATCTTCTCTTTCTCTTGTAGAAGCTTTTTAGTTTGATGTAGTTTCACATGTTGATTTTTGGCTTTGTCGCTTGTGCTATAATGTCATGTCTGAAAAAAAATCATTGCCAAGACAATGTCAAGGACATTTTCCCCTAAGTTCCTTCTAGGAGTTTTATGGTTTCAGGTCTTGAGTTTAAGCCTTTAATCCATTCCAGGTTAATTTTGAGAGTAGGCAAAATAGGGATCCAGTTTCATTTTTCTACTGTGATTATCCAATTTTCCCAGGACCATTTTTTCCTTATTGAGTATTCTTGGTTCCTTTGTCAAATATTAATTGACCATACATGCAGGGATGTATTTCTGGGCTCTCTATTCTGTTCCATG
>SJYC01046525.1:50-16920 GCA_006408675.1 Madoqua kirkii | reverse complement strand
AATCCTTGCATCCCTGGGATAAAGCCCACTTGGTCCTGGTGTATGATCTTTTTAATGTGTTGTTGGATTCTGATTGCTAGAATTTTGTTAAAGATTTTTACATCTCTGTTCATCAGTGATATTGGCCTGTAGTTTTCTTTTTCTGTGGCATCTTTGTCGGGTTTTGGTATTAGGGTGATGGTGGCCTCATAGGATGAGTTTGGAAGTTTACCTTCCTCTGCAATTTTCTGGAAGAGTTTGAATAAGATAGGTGTTCGCTCTTCTCTAAATTTTTGGTAGAATTCAGCTGTGAGGCCATCTGGACTTGGGCTTTTGTTTGCTGGAAGATTTATGATTACAGTTTCAATGTCCATGCTTGTGATGGGTCTGTTAAGATTTTCTATTTCTTCCTGGTTCAGTTTTGGAAAGTTGTACTTTTCTATGAATTTGTCCATTTCCTCTACGTTGTCCATTTTATTGGCATATAATTGCTGATAGTAGTCTCTTATGATCCTTTGTATTTCTTTGTTGTCTGTTGTGATCTCTCCATTTTCATTTCTAATTTTATTGATTTGATTTTTCTCCCTTTGTTTCTTGATGAGTATGGCTAATGGTTTGTCTGGCTAATGGTTGTTATTCTCTCAAAGAACCAGCTTTTTGCTTTGTTGATTTTTGCAATGATCTCTTTTGTTTCTTTTGCATTTATTTCTGCCCTATTTTTTAAGATTTCTTTCCCTCTATGAACCCTGGGTTTCTTCATTTCTTCCTTTTCTAGTTGCTTTAGGTATAAAGTTAGGTTATTTATTTGACTTTTTTCTTGTTTATTGAGGTATGCCTGTATTGCTATGAACTTTCCCCTTAGCACTGCTTTTATAGTGTCCCACAGGTTTTGGGTTGTTTTTTCATATTCATTCATTTCTATGCATATTTTGATTTCTTTTTTATTTCTTCTGTGATTTGTTGATTATTCAGAAGAGTGTTGTTCAGCCTCCATATGTTGGTATTTTTAATAGTTTTTCTACTGTAATTGAGATCTAATCTTAATGCATTGTTGTAAGAAAAGATGCTTGGAATGATTTCAATGATTTTGAATCTACCAAGGCTAGATTTATGGCCCAAGATGTGATCTGTCCTGAAGAAGGTTCCGTGTGCCCTCGAGAAAGTTAAAATTCATTGTTTTGGGATGAAATGTCCTATAGATATCAGTTAGGTCTGACTGGTCTATTGTATCATTTAAAGTTTGTGTTTCTTTGTTAATTTTCTGTTTAGTTGATCTATCCATAGGTGTGAGTGGAGTATTAAAGTCTCCTACTATTATTGTGTTACTGTTAATTTCCCTTTTCATACTTGTTAGCATTTGTCTTACATATTGCAGTGCTCCTATGTTGGGTGCATATATATTTATAGTTGTTATATCTTCTTCTTGGATTGATCCTTTATTCATTAGGTAGTGACCTTCTTTGTCTCTTTTCACAGCCTTTGTTTTAAGGTCTATTTTATCTGATATGAGTATTGCTACTCCTGCTTTCTTTTGGTCTCTATTTGCATCCAATATCTTTTTCCAGCCCTTCACTTTCAGTCTGTATGTGTCCCTTGTTTTGAGCTGGGTCTCTTGTAGACAACATATATAGGGGTCTTGTTTTTTGTATTCATTCAGCCAATCTTTGTCATTTGGTTGGGGCATTCAACCCATTTATGTTTAAGGTAATTATTGATAAAGTATGATCCCATTGCCATTACTTTATTGTTTTGGGTTCAAGTTTATAGACCCTTTTTGTGTTTCCTGTCTAGAGAAGCTCGTTTAGCATTTGTTGAAGAGCTGGTTTGCTGGTGCTGAGTTCTCTCAGCTTTTGCTTGTCTGTAAAGCTTTTGATTTCTCCTTCATCTTTGAATGAGATCCTTGCTGGGTACAGTAATCTGGGCTGTAGGTTATTTTCTTTCATCACTTTAAGTATGTCCTGCCATTCCCTCCTGGCCTGAAGAGTTTCTATTGAAAGACCTATAGTTATCCTTATGGGAATCCCTTTGTGTGTTGTTGTGTTTTTTTCCCTTGCTGCTTTTAATATTTGTTCTTTGTGTTTGATCTTTGTTAATTTGATTAATATGTGTCGGGGTGTTTTGCCTTCGGTTTAACCTGTTTGGAACTCTCTGGGTTTCTTGGACTTGGGTGATTATTTTCTTCCCCACTTATGGAAGTTTTCAACTATTATCTCCTCAGTATTTTCTCATGGTCTTTCTTTTTGTCTTCTTCTGGGACTCATGATTGGAATGTTGGGGCACTTAACATTATCCCAGAGGTCTCTGAGGTTGTCCGCATTTCTTTTAATTTGTTTTTCTTTTTTCCTCTCATTTATTTATTTCTACCTTTCTATCTTCTACTTCACTTAAATTTGTTGCATTATTCATTATACATTGACTGTTTTTTAATTTGTTCTAGGTCCTTGTTAAACCTTTCTTGCATCTTCTCAATCCTTGTCTCAAGACTGTTTATCTGTGATTCCGTTTTGTTTCAAGATTTTGGATCATTTTCACTATCATTATTTGGAATTCTTTCTCAGGTAGATTCCTTATCTCTTCCTCTTTTGTTTGATTTAGTGGGCATTTATCCTGTTCCTTTACCTGCTGAGTATTCCTCTGTCTCTTCGTCTTGTTTATATTGCTGTGTTTGGGGTGGCCTTTCTGTGTTCTGGCAGTTTGTGGAGTTTTCCTTATTGTGGCATTTCCTCACTGTGGGTGCAGTTGTATCAGTGGCTTGTCAAAGTTTCCTTGTTAGGGAAGCTTGTGTCGGTGTTCTGGTGGGTAGAGCTGGATTTCTTCTCTCTGGAGTGCAGTGAAGTGTCCAGTAATGAGTTATGAGATGTCAGTGGGTTTGGAGTGACTTTGGGCAGCCTGTATATTGGAGCTCAGGGCTGTGTTCCTGTGTTGCTGGAGAATTTGCGTGGTATGTCTTGCTCTGGAACTTGTTGGCCCTTGGGTGGTGCTTGGTTTCAGTGTAGGTATGGAGGCATTTGATGAGCTCCTGTCGATTAATGTTCCCTGGAGTCAAGAGTTCTCTGGTGTTCTCAAGATTTGGACTTAGCCTCCTGCTTCTGGTTTTCAGTCTTATTTTTACAGTAGCCTAAAGATTTCTCCATCTATACAGCACCTTTGATAAAATATCCAGGTTAAAGATGAAAAGTTTCTCCACACTGAGGAACACCCAGAGAGGTTCGCAGAGTTACATGGAGATGAGAAGAGGGAGGACGGATATAGGGGTTACCCGAATGAGATGAGGTGAAATGAAAAGAGGAGAGAGCAAGCTAGCCAGTAATCCCTTCCTTATGTGCACTCCACAGTCTGGACTGCTCAGAGATGTTCACGAAGTTATACAGAGAAGAGGGAGGAAGGAGACAGAGGTGGCCAAGAGGATAAAGTGGGGAATCAAAAAGGAGAGAGATCCAGCCAGTAATTGGTTCCCTATGTGTTCTCCACTGTCGGGAACACACAGAGAGATTCACAGAGTTGGCCAGAGAAGAGAAGGGGGAGGGAGGAGATAGAGGTGACGTGGTGGAGAAAAAGGAGAGTCCAAAGGGGGAGAGAGCAGTCAAGCCAGTAATCTTGCTCTCAAGTAAAAATGGGTACTGAAGATTGGGTTCTTAAAGGTATAAAGTTGATAACCAATACCAAAAAGCAAAGATTAAAAATCTAAAGTAGAGGTCGGATTTTCAAAAACACAATATTAAAGAAAAAAAAAGTCACAAACATTATAAAATATATATATATGAAGTTTGCTTTGAAAAATAGGGTTTCTTTTTTTTTGCAAAGTAATAGTAGGTTATTAAAATTAAAAAAGTAATAGAGGACTTAAAATTTTTTAAAAAAGTAAAGACTGATAATAAAAATAGTAAAAATCTATCTAGGACTTTATCTGATGTTGTGGGCAGTGTGGGGTTCAGTTCATTTTCGGATGATTCCTTGATCCGGCTTGTATTTATCAAGAGCTATAAGCCCCTTCGTTGTAGTCAATACTAACTACAGGGTTTTAATGTATTGCACCTGTCACTTCCAAGGAAGTTCCCTCTGTTTTAGCTTCTTCTGTTTGCTGGTCTCTTCAGTGTCTAATTTCCGCCCTGACACAAGGGGGCGGTGGTGAGCACTTTTTTAGGCTCACTTGTTCAATGGCACTGTGGGGAGGGATGGATGCTGCAAACAAATAACACCGGCATGCGTTCGCAGTGTCTCAGCCACACTGGGTCTGCCCCCGCTCACGGCGCATGTGCCCTCCCTGTCAATGGTGCTCAGGGTCTAGGTCGCTCTGCCAGAAACTGTCTGAGCCCGGCCCTGTGTTGTGTGCACTTTCCAGGTCTAAGCCGCTCAGGTTCAGGCACTTGGCTAGTCCTCAGAGGCGCAGACTCGGTTGGGCCTGCGTTTTGTGCCCTTCCCTGGTCCGAGCAGCTCAGGTGACCAGATGTTTGGCGAGCACAGTCACTGCGACTTATCACGTCCCTCGTCCCTGTTGCTTGGTTTTCTGGGTGTGCAACCGGTGCACCTTCTCAGGCGAATGTTGACCATCCAGTACCCCAAGAAGTCTTAGTTAGCAATGAAGCCAGCTTGCAGTTTGGTAGATAATACCTCTCTGGGGCGACGATTGCCCTCTTCCAACTCTGGCTGCCTGTCACTGGAGGGGGATGGTCTGCAGCTGGCTAGCTCTGCTCAGTCCTTTGTTCTGTGATCAGTCCTGAGGGTGTCTTAGGTTAGGGCTTTTGGGGTGGTAGCTATCCCACCGTCTGGTTTGCCAGCCCAGGTTAGTTCCCTCAGATTACCCTCGGGGCATTCAGGCCCGGTCCTTGCTCTAAGCAATGCAGCCCGCGCCTCCCTGCCCAGCCTCCACTTGCTAGTGGTGGGTGTAGGCATCTGCGCTGCTTCTCTGCTGGGGGGGTTACTGTGGGCATGTAATCTGTGGGTTTTAATTTATTTATTTTTCCTCCCGGTTATGTTGCCCTCTGTGGTTCCAAGGCTCACACAGACTCGGCAGTGAGAGTGTTTTCTGGTGTTTGGAAACCTCTTTTTTAAGACTCCCTTCCCAGGATGGAGCTCCGTCCCCACTTTTGTCTTTTATATTTTTTCCTACCTCCTTTCGAAGACAATGGGCTGCTTTTCTGGGTGCCTAATGTCCTCTGCCAGCATTCAGAAGTTTTGTGGAATTTACTCATTGTTCAAATGTTCTTTTGATGAATTTGTGGGGGAGAAAGTGGTCTCCCCCTCCTATTCCTACACCATCTTCTATCTTGTCCATGCATTTTTTTAAACTATTTGAAAACATTTTTATCTTAGTGATTTAGGAGTAATATATTTTTATTGTCTTCAGTGTTTTAGCATAATTATTTGAACTTGCATTTTATGTCAATCTCCAGAATTATTTAGAGTTTTTAATATTCTCCTGCACAAGATGTTTAGGACTCTACTTAATCATGATGCATTTTGGCATACTGCTACATTGATCTAGGGTTTTTGCCATCATAAATGTTCTGGGATTTAAGTTCTCTTTTTTACTATTTGTTATAATTTTTAAGATTTATCTAAGTTTGTCAAATGAATTGGTACAATTTTTATACTTACTGTGCTCTAGAACAACTGAAGTGAAAGCTATTCTTTGAAAATTGTTAACCATGTGAATCTGGTCCAGTTTGGAAGGTCATTATTAGGAACTTATTCATTTTCTTCCATGGTTATTGATCTGTTCCAGTGTTCTTCTGTTCCTTAGGGCAACAATATTGGTAATTCATATGTTTCTAGAAGACTGTCAATTTCATTGCTGTTTTCATGTTTAGTGCTATATAATCATATAATCTTTAAAATTATTTTCTCTGTGTTTATAGGTGATCACATTCTGGGTGTTATCTTTTTGTTCGCTTTCTTCCTGATTGCACTTATAAGGTTTTACCTTTTTATTAATTTTTCCAGGGAATTAGACTTACTTTTTAATCTATTGCACCTTATCACTTCCAAGGAGGTTCCCTCTGTTTTAGCTTCTTCTGTTTGCTGGTTTCTTCAGTGTCTAGTTTCCGCCCTGACACAAGGGGGCAGTGGTGGACACTTTTTTAGTCTCACTTGTTCAGTCGTGCTGTGGGGAGGGAGGGCTGCTGTAAACAAATAACAGTGGCATGTGCTCGCAGTGACTCAGCCATGCTGGGCCTGCCTTCGCCTACGGCGCATGTGCCCTCCCTGCCCACACTGCTCAGGCTCTAGGTTGCTCCACCGAGAACCATCTGAGGCTGGCCCTGGGCTGCATGCACCTCGCAGGTCTAAGCCGCTCAGGTTCAGGCACTCAGGTAGTCCTCAGAGGCGCAGACTCCATTGGGCCTGTGTTTTATGCCCTTCCCAGGTCTGAGCAGCTCTGGTGACCAGATGTTTGGCATGCGTGTGGTCACTCCGACTTATTACCTCCCCCTCCTCTGCTGCTTGGTTTTCTGGGTATACAAGCGACACACCTTCTCAGGCGGATGTTGACCATCCAGTATCCCAAGAAGTCTTAGCAATGAAGCCAGCTTGCAGTTTGGTAGATAGTGCCTCTCTGGGGCCACAGTTGCCCTCTTCCGGCTCTGGCTGCCTCTCACCGGAGGGGGATGTTCTGCAGCTGGCTAGCTCTGCTCAGTCCTTTGTTCTGTGAGCAGGCCTAGCAGTGTCTTAGGTTAGGGCTTTTCCCATAGCTCTGATCAGTCCTTTGTTCTGTGCTTGGGCCTGGCGATGTCTTAGGTTAGGGCTTTTTGGGTGATAGCTATCCCACCGTCTGGTTTGCTAGCTCAAGTTAGTTCCCTCAGATTACCCTCGGGGCATTCAGGTGTGATCCTTACTCTAAGCAATGCAGCCCACACCTCCCTGCCCAGCTCCTGCTTACTAGTGGTGGATGCAGTGGCTTTTCCCATAGCTCTGATCAGTCCTTTGTTCTGTGCTTGGGCCTGGCGATGTCTTAGGTTAGGGCTTTTTGGGTGATAGCTATCCCACCGTCTGGTTTGCTAGCTCAAGTTAGTTCCCTCAGATTACCCTCGGGGCATTCAGGTGTGATCCTTACTCTAAGCAATGCAGCCCACACCTCCCTGCCCAGCTCCTGCTTACTAGTGGTGGATGCAGGCGTCTGCACTGCTTCTCTGCTGAGGGAGTTATCACTGGGTATGTAATCTGTAGGTTTTGATTATTTATTTATTTTTCCTCTGGGTTATGTTGCCCTCTGTGGTTCCAAGGCCCACACAGACTTGGCAGTGAGAGTGTTTCCTGGTGTCTGGAAACTTCTCTCTTTTTAAGACTCCCTTCCTGGAATGGAGCTCTGTCCCTACCTCTTTTGTCTCTCTTTTTGTCTTTCATATTTTTTCCTACCTTCTTTCTAAGACAGTAGGCTGCTTTTCTAGGTGCCTGATGTCCTCTGCCGGCATTCAGAAGTTGTTTTGTGGAATCTACCCAGAGTTTAAATGTTCTTTCGATGAATTTGTGGGGGAGAAAGTGGTCTCCCCCTCCTATTCCTCTGCCATCATAAGACTCCTTCCTGTGTCTTGCTTTTTAATCCATCCAGCCACTGTATCTTTTGATTGGTGAATTCAATCCATTTACATTTAGGGTGATTATTGATAGATGAGGATTTAGTCACTGCCATCTTATCTTCAGTATTCTGCTTGCTCTGTTGTTGCTGTTCAAGCACGTAGTCCTGTCTGACTCTTTGTGGCCCGATGGACTGCAGCATGCCAGGCTTCCGTGTCCTTCACTACCTCCTGGAGTTTGCTCAAACTCATGTCCATTGCTGCTGCTGCTGCATCAGGTGACCAAAGTATTGGAGGTTCAGCTTCAGCGTCAGTCCTTCCAATGAATATTCAGGGTTGATTTCCTTTAGGATGGACTGATTTGATCTCCAAGGGACTCTCAAGAGTCTTCTCCAGGGCCACAGCTCAAAAGCAACAATTCTTTGGCACCAGCGTTCTTTATAGTCCAACTCCCACATCCATACATGACTACTGGAAAACCGTACATAGCTTTGACTAGATGGACCTTTGTTGGGAAAGTGATGCCTCTGCTTTTTAATATGCTGTCTTGATTTGTCATAGCTTTTCTTCCAAGGAGCAAGCATCTTTTAAGTTCAGGGCTCCAGTAACCTTCCACAATGATTTTGGAGCCCAAGAAAATGAAGTCTGTCACTGTTCCCATTTTTCCCCATCTATTTGCCATGAATTGATTTAACCAGATGCCATGATCTTAGTTTTTTTGCATGTTGAGTTTTAAGCCAGCTTTTTCACTCTCCTCTTTCACTTTCATCAAAGAGTCTCTTTAGTTCTTCTTTGCTTTCTGCCATAAGGGGGGTGTCATTTGCATATCTGAGTTTATTGATATTTCTTCCAGCTATCTTGATTCCAGCTTGAGCTTTTTACATGATATACTCTGCATATAAATAAGCAGGGTGACAATATACAGCCTTGACATACTCCTTTCCCAATTTTGAACCAGTCCGTTGTTCCATGTCCAGTTCTAACTGATTGCTCTGTATCTCTGTTATTTCTTTTGCATTCTTTTTTGATCTACCATTTGGTTTCCTGATTTTCTGATGTTTTTTTATCAGTTTATTCCTCTTGTTTTTGGCTCTGGTGGGTCTTCATTGCTGAACTTGGGCTTTCCCTAGTTTGGCTAGTGGGGTCCCCTCTTTGTTGTGGGGTGTGGGCTTTTTGGAGGTCTCTCATGTTGCAGGCACTGTCTATAGGTGTGCTGGCTTCAGTGGTTGCAGTGTATAGGCTCAGTAGCTTTGGCTCACAGACTCTTGAGCACAGCCTCAGTAGTTGTTGGGCACAAGCTCAGTTGCTCCATGGCATGTGGGATCCTCCTGCCCCAGGGATTGAACCAGTGTCCCCTGCATTGCAGGACAGATTCTTAACCACCAGGCCACCAGGGAAGCCCTCCTGCATTTGTTTTTCTTTTGTTTGGTGTCTCTGCTTGTTGTTAAGTTGCTAAGTCATGTCTGACTCTTGGCATCCCCACCAACTCTAGCCCACCAGGCTCCTCTGTCCATAGGATTTCCCAGGCAAGAATATTGGAGTGGGTTGCCATTTACTTCTCCAGGGGATCTATCTTCTCAACCCAGGGATCAAACCCTCATCTCCTTCTTGGCAGACAAATTCTTTACCCCTGAGCCACCAGAAAAGTTTCTGCTTTATATTTATGTTTTATGGTTACCATAAGGTTCGTATACAACATCTCACAGATAAAATAGTCCTTTTTCTGTTGATAGCATCTTATCTTCATTTGTCTGTATAGGTTATGTCCTTTTCCCCATTCCTGTTCATGTTTTTGTTTCTCAAATTATCTTTATGTTGTGAATTTGTTTCCAAATTGAAGTAGCTATGGTTATGTTTTCCTCTTTTCTGCTTTAACCTTTATGCTATAATAAAATGTTAAAAAGCCTATTTTTATGTAGTTAGTTTTATGATTCTGTCTGTTTATTACCTTTTACTCAAACTTTCATGTACTTTTTTGCCTTTTTGTTTCTGGTAGAAGAACTCTTCTCAGCATTTTTTGTAAGGCATAGCTTTTGTTTCTCTGAGAAACTCTTTATCTCCCATTCATATCTGAATGATTACTTTGCTGGATAGAGTATTCCTGGGTGACAGTTTTTATTCTTCAGTATTTTGAGAATCATTCCACTCCCTCCTGACCTGTAGAGTTTCTGCTAAGAAATCTGTTGATAGCCTAATGTAGGTTCCTTTGTAGGTTACCATCCTTTTTCCCCTGCCTTTGAAATTCTTTCTGTGTCACTGACTTATGAAGACAACTTTGGTACAGTGCATCTTGCAGAAGATCTTTATGCACTGAGACAACAGTTGTTCTCCTAGCTTCACGGACTTGCATATACAGTTTCTTCTGCAGACTTGGGAAATTCTCAACTATTATTTCTTTCTTCTCTTGCTCCTTTCTCCCTCTCTTTTCCTTTTGGGATATCCATTACCCTAATACTGCCCTTCTTAAAAGAGTCAGCTAGCTTTCTTTGCATTTACTCATTAAAAAAAATATTTCAATTCTCTTTTCTCCTTGTATCATCTATTTCTGTCTTCAAGCTCACTAATTCTGTCTTCCATATGGTCTGCTCTATTTCCAGTTTTTTGTAATGCATTCTTCAACTCATTTATTAAGTTTTTCAGCTCCAGAATTTCTGATTGGTTCATTTTACTTTCAGTGTCTTTGGTAAAGTATTCCTTGTGTTTATTAATTTTATACCTGAACTAATTGGTATCCTGATTTATCTCGTAGCTCATTGAATTTTATGATAGCTATTTGAATTCTCTTATCAGTTAGATCGCAATATTCTGTGATTTTTAATTTTGGTTTCTGGAGAATTGTCATTTTCTTTTTGTGGTGCAGTGTTACTGTGGTTTTTCATGGTGCTTAATGAGGTGTTACTCTGCTGGCCCATTTCAAGTGGCAGACACCTTTCTTCTTTTTGTTGTTGTTTTAAGTCGCTGTTGTGTCTGGCTCTTTGGAGACCCTGTGGACTGTAGCCCGCCAGGTTCCTCTGTCCATGGGATTTCTCAGGCAAGAATACTTGAATAGGTTGGCATTTCCTTCTCCAGGAAATCTTCCTAACCCAGGGATCAAACCTGTATCCCCTGCATTGCAAGCAGATTCTTTACCATTGAGTGACCAAGGAAACCCCTTTCATTTCTAGGTAAAACTTTTAAAAGTTTCTAATAATACAGCAGATTAGGCCTTTCTTTTATCTTCCAGTAGGTGGTGCTATAGCACAAGTTTTTGGTTTCTCTTCCCTGCACTGCCTCTGGTTATATTTGACAGCACTTTCCAATCTTAACCACCTCCATCAGAAGTATCTCCCAGTGCCTTTGTTGTTACTGCTTATGCTTCCAGGGTCGTTGGTGCTTGCTGCTGGTGGTGTGGCTGGTGTGGCTGCCTAGGGCACCAGGATGGTGGACAGTTCTGCCATGTCTAGGATTTCCTGAGGCACAGACTTTCCCACTGCAGGTTGAGGGGTAACCCAGGTGGCACAGGAACCCCGGCCATGTTCAGTGTTGTCAGATAAGGACTTTGCAGCTGTAAGCGGGGGAGGGGTCAGAATTATGGGTACCTCCACGGCTAGAGAGGCAAGGTCCCAGACCCTACTACCACTGCCACCCACTTCATCTGTGGCTGTTGGGCACCGCTGTAGCCAGGAGGCCAGAGTTGTATCCACTGCTTACTTTGTTGCCACCGAGTTCTCCGAGACTTCAGGTTCAGCTGCCATGGCGTGGGGGTCCAGGATTACAGGCACCAACTCCACTGTTCCCCAAATTCTACATACTCTATAAGTCTAGTGCACCCACCTTTAGATATACAGCTATGTTGAAATCGCCAGTGCTCTGATATGTTGGGCAGAAGCACTTTTGCTGAGTTGTGGATGTTTTACTGGTTGTAGATAGGAGAGGGGCAAAGAGAGCATTTTCCTTTGCCTTGATGCTGATATCACTGTTCAATTTTAATGAAACTAATGATACAGTTCCCAATTTATGTTTCAATTTACTATTTTTAAACTTTATGATGGTGTGAAAGCAATACAAATTCAGTAGAAAACATAGTTTAAATTCTGAATTTTGGTCTTTTCTTGGGCTAGTGGTATGCAGTACTATACTCTTGTAATACAAGGCAGTGGCAGTGAGCCACACCTCCCAATCAATTATGCAGTCACAAGGGTAAACAGCGGATACACTTATAATCATTCTGTACCCAGACAGCCATTCTGATTTTCACTTTTAGCATGGTATTCAATAAATCACATGAGATACACAGTGCTGCTGCTACTGCTGCTAAGTCGCTTCAGTCGTGTCCGACTCTGTGTGACTCCATCGATGGCAGCCCACCAGGCTCCCCCCGTCTCTGGGATTCTCCAGGCAAGAACACTGGAGTGGGTTGCCATGTCCTTCTCCAATGCATGAAAGTGAAAAGGGAAAGTGAAGTCACTCAGTAGTGTCTGACTCTTAGCGACCCCATGGACTACAGCCCACCAGGTTCCTCTGTTCATGGGATTTTCCAGGCAAGAGTACTAGAGTGGGGTGCCATTGCCTTCTCTGGAGATATACAATACTTTATTATAAATTTGGTTTTGTGTTAGGTGATTTTGCCAAACTGTAGGGTATTGAAAATGTTCTGAGCATGTTTAAGGTAGGTTAGGCTAAGCTATGATGTTGGGTAGGTTAAGTGTATTAAATTCATTCTCAAGTTACTATATTTTCAACTTACAGTGGTTGGTCAGGACTTAACCCAATCATAAGTTGATGGAGATCTGTATTTTGGGCTTATATCAATTTTATACTATTCGTTTAATCAAATAGTTTTCATTATGCAATTTCCCCTTTTAATTTGACATATGTTCTTTAGTAATTACTCTATAAATTACAACCTGAACACTAGACTTATTGTGCTACTGCTGCTGCTGCTAATTCTCTTCAGTCGTGTCCGACTCTGTGCGACCCCATAGACAGCAGCCCACCAGGCGCCCCCGTCCCTAGGATTCCCCAGGCAAGAACGCTGGAGTGGGTTGCCATTTCCTTCTCCAATGCATGAAATTGAAAAGTGAAAGTAAAGTCGCTCAGTCGTGCCGACTCTTAGCAACCCCATAGACTGCAGCCTAGCAGGCTCCTCCATCCATGGGATTTTCCAGGCAAGAGTACTGGAGTGGGGTGCCACTGACTTCTCCGATTGACTTATTGTAGATAAATACAAATTATCTAGAGCTTCCCTAGTGGCTTAGTGGTTAAAAAAACAAAAACAAAAACAAAAACAAAAAAAAACTGACAGTGCAGGAGAGACGGGTTTGATCCCTGGTCCGGGAAGATCCCACATACCACAGAGCAACTAAGCCTGTGCCACAACTATTAAGCCTGTGTTCTAGAGCCCATGAGCCACAACTCCGGAAGCCCATGTGCCCTAGACCCTGTGCCCTGTAACTAGAGAAGCCACTGCAATGAGAAACCCCCGCTCCACAACTAGAGAGTAGCTCCCGCCTGCCGCCACTAGAGAGAAGCCCCCACAGCAGCGAAGACTCAGCACAGCTAAAGATCAATGAAATAAGTAAATAAATGCAGATTATCTTACCATTTCCTGATACTGCGAGATCTTTAGGATAATTCCATTTATCTCCATATTCATTATTTTTGCTTTAGATTTTAATTCTACATATATTTTAAATTCTAAGAGACATTATTAATATTGTTTTTCTTATATGGTTAGCATTTATTTATATTTAACCACAGTTTTTTTAAAAGTTCTCTTCATTCCTACTTACATTTCCATGCTTCTCTTTGGGATCATTTTCCTTCTGACTGAAGAATTCCTCTCAACATTTATTTCAATACAGCTTGCCGATGATATAGTCTCTTATTTCTGTTTGTTTAAAAACATCTTCATTTCACTTTTACTTCTAAAAGGATATTTTCAGTTGGTTGCAGGTTTATTTTTTTGAAGTCTGAAACTACTGTTTTATTGCTTTCATTGTTTCTACTAAGAATCAGACTAATGTTCTGATTGTTCATTCAAAGATACTGTATCTTTTTACTGTGAGTACTTTTAAGATTTTCATTTTGATTTTCAACTGTTTGTATGTGATGTGCCAAGGAGTGGTTCTGTTTGTTTTATACTGCTTTGAGGTTATGAAGCTTCTTGAGTCTGATTATTGATATCTTTTATCAGTTTGGGAAAACCATCTGCCATATTTCTTCAAATATATTTTCTTCCTCATTATTTCCTTTTTTTCCATGATTCCTGCTTCATATATATTAGCACTTCTGACTGACCAACAAGTTTCTTACACTGCATTTTTTACTTACATACATATTTCATTTCTATTTTTTGATTCTGTGTTTCAGTTTGGACCTGTCATTCCATTGACTCTCTTACTATGTCCTGTGTGCTATTAAACCTATCAGTTAGGTTCATTGAGCTCTTGGGGGTTTCCAACCCAACTAGCCATACTGTGATTCAGTTTTAATACTAATAACCAGACTTAACAGCAGATTCCTAAGGGCTTAGTCCTCCTTGAGATTGACCTTACCTCAGATGCCAGTGACCACACTTCAGCTGGTCCTCAGATCCCCCTCACTTCCAATCAACTGGCTACACATTCAGGAGTTCCCATGACCCCCTCAGAGTCAGTAGGTCACTAGAATGAAAACTACTATACTTAAAATCACAGCTTTATTGTAAAGGTTACAGATCAAGAAGAGCCAAGTGAAGAGACAGATAGAGAAAGGTCTGAGAAGAAACATGGAGCTTCTGTGCACTCTCCTTGTGGAATCTGGGCATGCCACTCTTTCGGCACACTGTTGTATTTTAAATCCTGGCTTACAGACTCCAGTGTCTGTATTACTCACTGGTCTGTTTCTACTGGTACAATTTATGGTAGTAATAAATATGACCATTTAAGAGGTTGTATCAATGAACATTTTAATCTAAAAGGGAGCTAGTGACCCATGGTGCTCTTTAGTAGTAGTAAAATGTAGTCAAAGTATATCAACTCATTCAAAATTTAGCACTGAGAAATAAAATATAATAAATGGGACATTAAAACTTGTTTGTGTTCTCTTGGTTGTATTTTACTTCATAAAGCAAGAATGTACACCATATCAGGGTTATATGAATCCTTAAAAATCATTATTAGTGTCCCCTAAGAAAGGAGAAGGTACTATTGGAATGACTTGTGTTGTGCGTGCGTGCTCAGTCGTGTCCAACTCTTTGCCACCCTCCTCTGTCCATGAGATTTTCCAGGCAAGGATACTGCAGTGGATTGTCATTTCCTCCTCAACGTTGAACCCATGTCTCCTGCATTGGCAGGTGATTCTTTATCACTGAGCCACTGGAGAAGACCATAGGAAAGACTACAATATTAATTACGATACTGTTATATCAATGAGGGCATGGCACACCATACAATCTATATGACTTTACCTAAGGGCAATAAGTTGATGAAGAGTACAGCTTATTGCCTCTGACATAATTTTTATAATATTCAGCTACTATCCACCATATTTAACATTATTGTCTTAGCCATCTGTTCCCTTTCTTTCCTCAGGCATCCTTTGATATTTCTTATGTTTTAATTTTTCATCTCTCTTTTGGCTTTCTCAGTTGGTACCCACAGACATTGATACCTCCACTTCTGTCATTTAGGCCCTCACCTTTAAGACACTTAAGGCATACAAATGAAAGATTGCATGTTCTGGTAAAAATTTCCTAAGCCACTTAAAAAAAATTCTATACAATATAACTTTAATGATGCTGTCAGAATTTGGAAAACTAGTTCTAATTTGTTCGAGATGAAAAAAATCACTTCATAACACCATGTATTTTAAAGTATATGCTGCTGTGTGTGCTCGGTTGCTCAGTCATGTCTGACTCTTTGCAACTCCATGGACTGTAGCCCGCAGGCTCCTCTGCCCATGGGATTTTCCAAGCAAGAATATAGAGTGGATTGCCATTTCCTACTCCAGGGTATCTTCTCAACCCAGGGATCAAACCCACATCTCCTGCATTAGCATGCAGATTCTTTACCACTGTGCCACCTGGAAAGACCCTATTTAAAAGTATATACATATTGTTTAATGAGCTCAAAATACATGTAATTTAACTATTTTTATTTATTTAAATATCTCTCAGAGTTGATGTTATCAGTTTATTAGTTTTTAGAAATAAACCATTTTTTGATACTCAGAAAAAAGTTTTAATTACAACTATAAAACATGCTTTTATTTCCTGGAGTTCTTTAAATGAAGTTTTCCTTCAAGAAAGCTTGTTCTTTGCATTCATTAAGAACTCATTCATAAAATGAAGAATACTACTATTGTAACAGACATTTCTATTGCTGAAGTAAGTTGAGCAGTATTATGTAGTATTCTACAACATGACACTTGTGTTTTGCTTTATGCTTGTAGTTTTGGAACTACAACAGCAGAAAATACTCATCATAGAAATACACCTAAAGTTTTTAAGAAGGAGGTCTTTGTTATAAGTGCAAGTTTCTCTCATCAGCTTCAAAATAAGATGCTTCCTTTTCACTTATTTTTCTTTCAATAAACAATTATTGAGTGGCTATTCTGTGGAGATACTAAAATAGATAAAGTCTGTTTTTGTGGAGCGAATAGAATCTGGTAGAGGAGATAAACTGAAAAGGCAGTAATTTTAATACAATGTGGTGAGTGGTATGATAATGTTCTTAGTGCTATGACAGCATATATAAGGATTAGTGAACCTTGAGTAGAGATCAAGGATGGCTTCTTATAGAAAATAATGCTATGAGCTAAATTTTGAAAGCTGAATAAGTGTTAACCAGGCAAAGGAAAGGGGGGATAAGGTTTTTCTGGCTGAAGGAAAAATGTGACATTTTGAAGCAGCATGAAGCTTACAGAAAACTCTGAAATGAGGTTGGAGAGTTAGGCCAGTTTGTTTTCCAGAATATTTGAAGAAAGCAAACGTGAAAGGAGGCCATTGAATAATTTAATTTATATTGTAGGGAATGAAATATATATATATGTATATATATCCATCTTTAATGTCAACTAATTTAATAAAAGTTGAAAACTTTCTTTTGTGTAATACTCCCTAAAAAAACATATAACTGTTTCAGTGTTTGAATTATGTTAGTATGGATATTTGTTCATAATCTGAATGTGTTTTCCAAGCATTACATTTCTAATGCATTACTTTCAAGAAACTAAACTTATAAATTTTCTAATTGTATTGGATTAGAATAAATTCCAAATGGAACCAGTTTTCCCGTTCAAGTCTGTTTTTAAAACTGTTATCTTTTTTTAATCTTTTGCAGAATTCCTGTACCTCAACCAGAAGCTTCTTCACGAACAAAAGGAAGTAAACCAAGCATGCCAAGCTCCTCCCACTGTAT
>SJYC01046519.1:0-25708 GCA_006408675.1 Madoqua kirkii | reverse complement strand
AACCATTCAACTTCAGCTTCTTCAGTGTTACTGGTTGGGGCATAGGCTTGGACTACTGTGATATTGAATGGTTTGCCTTGGAAATGAATAGAGATCATTCTGTCGTTTTTGAGATTGCATCCAAGTACTGCATTTCAGACTCTTTTGTTGACCATGATGGCTACTCCATTTCTTCTGAGGGATTTCCTGCCCGCAGTAATAGATATAATGGTCATCTGAGTTAAATTCACCCATTCCAGTTCATTTTAGTTTGCTGATTCCTAGAATGTCCACGTTCACCCTTTCCATCTCTTGTTTGACCACTTCCAATTTGCCTTGATTCATGGACCTGACATTCCAGGTTCCTATACAATATTGCTCTTTACAGCATTGGATCTTGCTTCTATCACCAGTCACAGCCACAGGTGGGTACTGTTTTATCTTTGGCTCCATCCCTTCGTTTTTTCTGGAGTTATTTCTTCACTGATCTCCAGTAGCATATTGGGCACCTAATAACCTGGGGAGTTCCTCTTTTGGCATCCTGTCGTTTTGCCTTTTTATACTATTCATGGGGTTCTCAAGGCAAGAATACTGAAGTGGCTTGCCATTCCCTTCTCCAGTGGACCACATTCTGTCAGACCTCTCCACCATGACCCGCCCATCTTGGGTTGCCCCAGGGGGATGGCTTGGTTTCACTGAGTTAGACAAGGTTGTGGTCCTAGTGTTATTAGATTGGCTAGTTTTCTGTGAGTATGGTTTCAGTGTGTCTGCCTTCTGATGCCCTCTTGCAGTACCTACCATCTTACTTGGGTTTCTCTTACCTTATGCGTGGGGTATCTCTTCATGGCTGCTCCAGCAAAGCACAGCTGCTGCTCCTTACCTTGGACGAGGGGTAGGCCCTATGAATTCCTTCTTCATCTGCGGTGTGGCCCAGCCCTGCATCTTCCTGGAAGGGCCTCTGTGGTCCTGGTCCCCTGGCTGCTTCTGGTGGGCAGCCTTTCTCAGCAGTTTTGACAGCTTCTGAACCCCATGGAGGAGAATGTGGCCACAAGCACTGTTCTGACTGGTGTGGGCACCCACGGCCCAGCTCTGCTCCTTGGAGAGGAGAGGAGGACCTGCCCAGGATGGGGCAGGAGCTCCCCACCTGGATGGAGGAAGTGCCAGGAGGGGGGTTCCCCGAGGGTCGGAACCTCATTTCATTTAGAGGTCTGGCCTCTCCATCCTACAAAGGAGGCCCCAGGCCTTCAGTGGGAAGTCTTGTGATTCACACCGGAGTTTCCAGCCTCAGGCTGAGGGTAGGTTAAACTAGGTTCAGGGATTTATCTTTGAGACTTTGCCCTCTAAAGCTCCCGAGGGAAGGGGGTCTCTCCCAGCTCTGACACCCAGTCAGAGTGGACACTGCCACTTGGGACAGACGGCCCAGACTACAGGGGACCCCTCTGCTCTTAGAGCCTGCCCCAGTCTTACCCAGAACTGGAGCTGCCAATGGGTCTTGTGGTGTCTGCTCTGCCTCAGGTCTGGGCAAGGGCAGGGGCTGGACAAGATTTAAGCAGGCCTGCGGCCCAGTGGTGGGAGAAATGTGTGCAGGAGTCACACTGCAGGTGGTGAGGGCAGGGGGAGAGGGGGTGTTGGCTGCTATTTTGGCAGGTGCCAGGTACAGGGCTAAGGGAACATGTACCCCAGGCCATATAAGCACATGTGGTCGTCCAAGTGCTCAGATAAGCTATTTAAGACCAGGACAGACAGGCAGGGGACAGGAGGGAGCAGGCACATAACACAAGCCAGCTGTCTGTCCTGAAAACCCTGGTAACGCAGATGCCAGCAGTCAGGAAGGCAGGTTGGGGCAGAAGCTCAGCTGTGGTGATGTGTGGAAAAGGGTGCTTCCAAGTTACTGGCTCCTCTAGTGGGTGAACACCTTTAGTGGGGAGGCAGGCTCTGGCGGCTTCAGTGAGCACACCTACAGAGGGGTCTGCTTGCCCCCCAAGCCATGTGGCATGCGCTCCCCACTGGGCAGGGAGTAGATCCACTGCAGGGTGTCAGATTCAAGGTCGAACTTCCAGCCAAGAGCAAATGTTCTTTTCAAAGAGGCAGCTGATTGAGTAGAGGAGCAGGAAAGATGGTTGAAATTCATGACACAGCGGCTTTAAAATTACAATCTACTAAACCCACTAGATTACAACGTCCACGCGGCCAGCACACAGGCCTTGCATTTGCTTGCACGCCTGTGTCTGAGGCCTCCAGCACAGCGCCTGGGTCATGGAAGGGCTCAGGACAAAGAAGAGGAAGCAAACCTGGGATAGGCCTGCTCTCTGAATTCTCAGGGCCCCTGTCCTGCCCAACTCCTCCTGGGCCCTGAGCCCTGGCCCTGTCAAGGGCTGCCTGTGGTGACGCACACTCCTCTCTGTGGGCAAGGATAGCCTCTCCCCGCTTCCCTCCTCGCCTGACCCACATCCCGCCCCCCCCCTCAACTTTATTGCCCGGGGAGCCCCAGGCCGCATCTGTCACGTGCTCCTCACCTGCTCTTCTATCGACCTGGCCCCATCTCAGCTGAGGCTGTCCTTCCACGGTCCCCGGGGGCCTCTGAACCCAGTGGCCTGAATCACCTCCTCCAGGCTCAGTGGCCCTTTTCGTACCAATAGAACTGAGGTGAGACGGGCTGAAGCTAGGAGCCAGCAGCTGGCACCGGGGGACAGTGAGCAGCCAGGCTGCCATCTGTTCCCCTGGTCTGGCCCCCGGGAGCCCAGCCAGGCTTTGTGTTCTGGCCCGAAATCTGCAATTTAGGAACCACTTTTCCTACACCTTCCCTTAACTCAAGCTACTTCAGTGGGTGCCTTGTAAGCTCAAAGTCCTTCAAATGGGACAGAATTTGCTTCCATGGATGCCTGGAAGGGGCTCTGGCACCCGAGGCCCCACAGAAAAAGCCTGGCAGGTTCCAGGCATCCGTGGCCTGACTATGTGTGGGATCCAGGGACTGTCCTAAAGCAGGATGGACTGACTTGGAGCACAGGTGGCCGTCATTGCAGCCGCCACAGCTGGCCTGCCCTAGATGCCCTGCCTTACACACGAGGTGAAGTCACCTTTCTGAGCTTACAGCAGAGGAGGGACAAGAATGCAGAGACGGTGCCTGCAGCCCTGAGGACACACAGGAGGCCTGGCACAGGAGGTGGGCATGGTCACGTGGGCGCCCAGGCTATGTGCTGTCCTCACACATCACTCTGAGGTCGCCCTGGGCTTGCGTCCTCCCCACCCCAGAAGAGTGAGTACAGGGCCTTTGTGTGTAGAGGAGTGAGTGCAAGAGGGTGGGCAGTGTGGTGCTGCCTTCTGCACCCTTCCCAGGGAGCCCCAATGGGCACTGAGGGATCCCCCTGGGGGCAGCAGCACCAGAAGCCCAGACCCCAGGGTCAGGTGGGCCAAGACCCCTTGGGCCACTCTCAGACCCCCATGCTAGGGGGATGGCTCTGCTGTGCTGGGCAAACCCACATGCCAGGACCTTCCTGAGTGTAGCATGCAAGTACTTAGCACCTCCTGGCCGCTTGCTGACTGAGTTCCTGGTGGGGCAGCACAGAGCGGGGCCTGTCTCTCTGGGATGTGCCCAACCTAGCTCTCCTGGCTCCATCTAGAACTCCAGGGTTACACATGTGGTGGTGGGTGGGGGTGGCTGGCGAGGGCCTCCGGGTCCCGCTGCCCCTAGCTCTGGGCAGGCATGGGGCCGGCCATGCAAGACCCCTTGCTGGAGGAGGGCAAGTCTGGGCTCACAGGCAGGGCCCCCAAGGCCTGGCCCCTGGCCCCTGGAAGTGGGACAGTAGCCTCCCACAGGACCAGGCCCACAGCAGGGTTGGGACAAAGTGGGTGTGGGGTATTACTGACTCCAGAGAAGCCCAAACAAGCACCTGAGAGCAGGGTTCTAACATAAGTCTAGTGATGGGGAAACTTGTGGACCACACACACACACTTGTGTGCACAGACACACATGTCCCCCCAACACTGCTCAGCCACACACAGCACGCAGAGCTGACAGCACCAGGCTGGCTCTGGATGCTTGGTCTACACACAGCTCAGCATCCCCTCTGGCCCAGGAGGGCAGGGGAGAGGAGATCTGGGTTTGGGGGCAAGTGTGCTGGGCTGTGGCCACAGAGGCTGCTGTTAGACAAATGCCTGCCCCCTCGGACACCCACAGCCAGAACATCATCCCCACGCTGTTTAGTCTCCACTGAAAAGCAAATCTTCTGGAAAGAATGACTTTTAAGGAATTATTGGTTAGCCAGTGCAGCAGGTAGGGTGTGAAGGGGAGCAAGGCAGGGCCTGGGAGGGGTCAGCATGGCTCCTCCAGCCTGGCAGGTGGCACAAGGATGGTGGGGGCCAGCTTGGGAGAGGTGCACAGAGACAATGGTGTGACCTAACGGACCGGAAGAGAAGGAAGAGCAGGAGTCCACGTGGACAGGGTGGTGAGGCTCTGTGCAGATGCCCAGTGCCCGCAACTGGACAGGCATGGGGCACACCTGCCCCAGAGGGGCAGGGAGGAAGCTGGTTAGCATCCTCCTGGCTCCAGTGTGGAAAGTAGGTGGGAGAGGCGACCAGCGCAGCTGCTGGCCTGAGACTGGCTCCTCACACCTGTGGGACCAAGGGCGGTTAGGACAAGGGGATTCATGGGGTGGGGCAGGGACATCCCCTTTTCCCCAGTCCCCCCACACTGAGCAGGGCCCAGGCCTGCTGGCCCATATTCTCCAGGGATAGCCGCCCCAGCCCCTGGGGCCCTACTTGCCTCGGCACCCAGTGGGGGCTCTGGCTTCTTCCTACTTTGGGGACTCTTGACAGCTTCCGACTCCAACTGCGTCTCCTGGTTCTGGGCATCAGGACAGAGACCGGGCTCAGGCTGCTGCAGAGCCCCCTGGCCCACCCCTTCCTGGAGGAGGAAGGGGCCCTCCTTCCGCCCTCTGACTCACAGGCTTCCCCACAGCCATCCCGCATGCAGAGCATATCCACTGCGCTCGGGGCTGTGCCTTCCCTGACAGGTCATCCCACCTCGAGAGGCCTGCAGGGAGATGCGCAGTACCTGGGAGCCCTGCTGTATTGACTCCTGGGTCCTGCTGATACACAGGTTGAGCCGTGACTTCACCCGTGAGAGCTGCAAGTTCTCCTGAGGAGAAAGCTCCCACCTTGAGCCAGGCTGGCATCTTCAGAGGGCCCCCTCATCGCATCTACACAGCCAAGCCATGGGATTCTCCCCTGGAGCTATGTGCACAGCTGGGCTGGGGGCTCAGCAACAGGCATGGCCCGGACCTTGTGTCCACCAGACGGATGCAGGAAAGCATGGAGCTGTCCCGCAGTGCCCAGGCTCCAGCTCTGCAGACAGCAGGCTCTGGTCTGCAGATGCCTGGTAGGCCAGAGCCACTCACCTTGCAGCTGGAGGCTGGGCCCTCGGCTCTGGCCCACCAGCGAGGGGGACTTAGCCTCTGCCTTCATGCTGGGGGTCCTCACCTGGATGGAGCAGGAGGCAAGTCATGCGGGAGGATGGGCAGCCTAGAGCCCCCCAAGGCCTGGCTCACCTCAGCAGCCATGGAGCAGTGGCAGCAGGCTGGTCCTCTGCCCCTGCCTGCTGCCTCTGCTGTGGAGGTCCACAGGCCCAGGGCCAGGCCAGTGGACAAGGCTTCCAGGGGCAGGGGAGCTTCTAGAAGCATCTGAGGCTTCCCTGGAGTCTGGGCCTGGGATGAGGGTGTGGTATGGATGCCAGGTGAGATCCCAGCCCACTCCCCTGTCCTGTGGGCAATGGAGCAGGCAGGGAGGGGAGACACAGCTGGGGCTGGCCTTGAGGGGGGAGGACAGGAGAAAGGGAGGAAGCCAGAGATGCCAGGAGGACAGGGGAGGCCGCCAGAGATGTCGGGAGGACAGGGAGGTCGGGGGCACTGCACACCTGCAGAGTGATGAGTGGGAGGCCGCCAGCCCCAGTGCCCCGCTGCCTCCTGGGGCTGGACGGGCACTCTGATGAGGCTGAGTGCTCCCAGTCCTGGGGCCACACTGGGGCCATGGCCCTGCCTGGGGCTGGCTACATCTCGGGGACTGGGGTCTTCTCAAAGACGGTGGCTTTCTTAGACACTGGTCTCTTCTCTGAGTTGCTGGCTTTGTCTGGAACTGCCTTCTTTCCTGAGACAGCTCTCTCCTCCAGCACAGAGATCTTCTGGAATATGGAGCATTTACTGGGGCTGGGAGTCTCAGGGTCCAGGCTTGCTTCTGGCTCAAGTGTCTTCCTGCAGCAGATGGCTTCTACGAGCCCGCATGTGCCCTGCCCGCCAGGCCCCCCTGACAGGCCTGCAGTGAAGGAGTGGGCACCTTTTGGCCCATGTTCTCCAGGGAGAGCTGCCCCAACAGCTGGGCCCCCACTCACCTCAGCACCCAGTAGGGCCTCTGGCTTCTTCCTCCACTGAGGCTTCCTGCCAGCTGTGAATTCCCTCTGTGTCTCCTGCTTCTTGGCATCAGGACGAGACTGGGCTCAGGCTGCTGCAGAGCCCCCTGGCCTGCCCCTTCCCAGGGGAGGACCCCAGGCCCTCCTCCTCCCACCATCTGACCCACAGGCTTCTACACGGCTGTCCCGCATGCAGAGCATCTCCACTGCGCTCAGGGTTGTCCCTCCCCTGGTGAGTCATCCCACTATGAGAGGCCTGCAGGGAGACTGGGGCCAGAGGGTTGCACGCAGTACCTGGGGGCCCTGCTGTGCTGACTCTTGGGTCCTGCTGATACACAGGCTGAGCCGTGACTTCTCCACTCCTGAGAGCTGCAAATTCTCCTGAGGAGAGAGCTCCCACCTTGGGGCCGGACTGGCATCTCCGGAGGGTCTCCCTCACCACATCTACACGGCCAGACCATAGGACCCTCCCCTGGAGCTGTGTGTACAACTGGGCTGGGGGCTCAGCAACAGGCATGGCTCGGACCTTGAGTCTGCCAGACGGATGTAGGAAAGCATGGAGCTGTCCTGCAGTGCCCAGGCTCCAGCTCTGCAGACCCCAGGCTCAGCGGTCTGCAGATGCCTGGCGGATCAGAGCCACTCACCTTGCGGCTGGAGGCTGGGCAGTCTCAGCTCTGGCCCACCAGCTCCTTCTCGAAGAGGTGGCGCTTACTGGTGACATCCATGGGAGCCATGGGGAACTCAGTGTGGAATGGGCTTGCATACCTGATGGACTCTGATCTCTGGGAGCAGAGAGGACAGGCCACTGATCCTGGAGGGTGAGGCCCCTGGCATGCATAGCACACTCCAGGGACTGGCCCACTCACCTGTATGGCCGAGAGGTACTGCTCCAGCTTTAGGCCTAATTTGACCAAGCTGGCCAGGAGCCTCATGCTGGTGCTACAGGGCAGGAAGACAGGGAAAGACAAAGCAGGTGAGGCCCTGCCCACCCACAGGACACTGGGCCTGCCCCTGTGTTCCACCTCACTCTGGCAAAGATAATGTGGCCTCCATATACAGACTGTGGGGGCTCCCTGTCCTCCTGAGACATGGTCCATTTGCAGAAATGCCCAGGCCAGAAACAGCTGCTGTCCCTGCCTCATAGAATCAGTCATGCCTCAGACACTGCTCCCCTCTCTCCATCTTCCACTCCCAGGCACCCAGGAACCCCATCCTGCCTTCAGGCACAGGCAGTGTGAAAGGCTCATGACCTGGGTCTGATGCCCTCCTGAACCTGCTGCTTCCCATGCTGCCACGCCACCTGGCTAGCCTCCATGTGGACTCCGTTCCAAGCCCCTCCGCTTGCTGACCCTCCATCCAGAGCTGCCTGCATAGCTCTCCCCACCTCATGCCTGTAAGGTGTAACCACTCCATTTTCAACAAACGCCTCTCCTGTGTCAGGCCTTGCCACTTACAGATGAGGAGCAAAGACAGGCAGGGAGCTGGCCCGAGTCACACAGCAATGGGCACGGGAGCTGGGAGTGGTGCACAGGGCTCCGCTCCTCCATGGCCACGTGGATGCAGTGCAGGCCAAATGCCCTGCGGCCCCCTTTCCTGGAGCCGGGGAGCCACACACGAGGCTGCCCCAAACCTGGCCTGCAGCAGAGGGGCCCCTTCTGTGCATTCACCTGCCCGCCTGTGGCTCAGGTGAGTTCACTCGCTGGCTGAGCCTCCTGGCAGATCTGTGAACTGGACTTGTTCAGAAGTGAGAGGAGATGTGTCCCCCGAGTGGGCCCTGTCCCCGCGGAGAGGCGTATTGGGGTGCTCAGCCTCGGGGCTGGTGGTCAGACCAGCAGCACCTCCTTCCCATCAGAGTCCACGGGAGTCCTCTAGCAGAAGGGGGCCGGGCTGAAGGGGCATGGTTGGCCCAGGGCCTGACAACCCCCAGGTCCTGCACCTGGTGTACGAGCTGTGCACCCACCCAAGAGGTGGGTTAGCACCCTCTCAGGAGCATGGAAGGATGAGCTATGCTTATAAAATGCCCAGCAAGAGGGCCCAGCTCACCCACACTGGTCCTGACTGCTATCCTGACCAGGGTGGGGCCTGCAGAAGTTCAGCCCACTTCCGAGGCAGGGGCAGCTTCTCCATCCTCCCTGGGGTCCCGCCTCCCACCTGCACCTCTCAGGGGCCGGAAGGTCCTCGTCGTCCATGGTGAATTCCAGAGTCGCGTTCTCGCTCCTGTTCCTCCTTGTCCTCCAGGGCCCACTGCTGGATCCGGCTCGGGGGAACGGAGGGTCAGTGTAGCCTCAGAGTGATGTCCAGAGCATCCCCACTGCCGACATCATGGGGGAGGGGAGCAGCGTGCTGGACTTCACCTTGCACCCCCACTGGAATGGAGGTCCATCCACCTGACTACCCCTGTAACCCCACTGGAAGGGGGGTCCACCCTGCCTGGGCACCCAGGGACGTGGCAGGGTGGTCACTGCTCAGCCTGAAGGAGGCAGGTGAACCTGGCAGAGCCCGGCTTTGATCTGAAGCTCTTAGATGAACAGTGACTGAGAAACATCCCAGCTCTCCAGCTCCCCTGGGATGTTCCAGCCCCACAGACAGAGATCCCAGATGAACCAGCCATCCCCAAAGGGGAATCCAGCATTGCTTCCCTCACTGCCTAGGTGCTCCAGCCTCCTTCACCTCTGAAAACCAGCCTTGCCGTGGGCGGGAGCGAGGGGCAGAGCCTGCTTCTGGCCCCTGGTCACTTAGTCACTCACATTGGTCACTCTCCAAGCCATCGTCACTCACAGTCATTCATAGTCACTCTCAGAGCCATAGTCACTCTCATACTGGTCCCCTTCATAGCCACCCCCCAGACCCCGCTGTCCACCATCCTGCCTCCAGCCCCGTGTCCCTACAGCACCCCTGCCCCAGACTCCCACCAGTCATCTTCACCCACCTGCCAGCACACCTACCTCCCCCCAGCGCCCCACTCCCATTCTAGCCAAAGAGCAAAGAATCTGAGGAACCGAGTTGGGCTAGCCTCCCACTGGGAACTGTGGGGTCACAGATACACCGCCAAATACTGAGAAAGGAAAGTGAGCCCCGCTCTGCACCGGGAGGGAAAGGGCTGGACTTCAGAGTGGGGACAGAATGGCCTGGAGGCCGGAGGCTGGGCCCATTGGGAGGAAGGCCAGGGGCGGGGCCTGCGGGGAGGGAGGCCGAGCTTCGCCAGGGGCCGCAGGGGAAGCTCCAGGCTATGTGGGCCGGGGCTCCTGTCTAGCACTGTCTGGGTCCTAATCAGAAGGGTCCGGGGAAGGCCACCCTCTTGCCACCCTCTTGCCTCCCAGCATCACTGCATCACTGCTGACTCCTGGTCAGCACCCAAATCTGCTCCCCAGCCTCTCCTCTGCCCTGTTCTACCATAGCCTTGCCTGCCTCTACAGAGCCTCACATGCAACCACAGAAGTATCATAGGAGGAGCAGACACGTTACCTGGAAGAAACCCACAAATTTTACCAATTGAATGACAGATAAAACCTATCTAAGAAGCTTCCTAAAGGAAAGAGCTCTTGGACCCTGGGGAGACTTCTGCAGGGCCAGGTCAGACAGCCTGCTTGACCCTTCCACCTAAGGGGAGTTGCTTCCCCGCACCTCCCAAGTCCTCCTCCCTAAAAGGGGCAGGAGCCACACCACCACCCTGACCTCTTTATTCAGGCCCAGCGTCATGTTCACTGACCTGGTGTTTAGTAAACTCACGTTTTTTGAGCAAGGCTCCCCTGCTCGTGAAGAAAAAGACAGGAGGGACCAGCGCTGGAGGGGACAGAGCTCCGAGGAGCTCTGGTGGAGCCAGGATGTGCAGTAGTGAGGGTGGTGGTGGTGGAGGGGATGCTGAACTCAGCAGAAGGGGCGCCAGAGCAGGTGCTTGGGGACCAAGGGAGATGCAGTTTCACTCCATGTGTGGGGAGCCACTAGGAGACTTAAGTGATGCATTTGGGACACAATTTGAAGGCAGAGGCTACTGGGTTTGCTGGGGGGCTGGATGGGAATGGGGGGCCAGCGAGGCAATGAGAAAAATGAAGGAAAGCAGGCTTGAGCAGTTCCTGGTGGTGTTTTAGAAGGCTGGGGGCCATCAGGGAGGGAGAGTTTCAGTGAAATGTCTGCAGCAGTGGTGGTGGGGGGGCAGGAAGGAGACACTCGATGGAGGAGGGAGGAGCCAGCCTGGTGGACCACAGGAAGGGGATGTGCTGAGACAGCAGGAAGGGGCCCACCAGGGCAGTGCTGGGCAAAGAGGCTCTTAGACCCTTAGAAAGAGCCCAATTGGACAAGAGACAACCAGGGGGCTCCAGAAGGAACTTGTGACACCCAGCATCTGAGAAGGGTTAACAAGAAGCAGTATCAGAGATTCACAAAGTGTGGAGAGCTTGTCCCATGAGGAGAGAAAAGGCCATGGGACAGGGCGCATCCACCATGGTGCCCAGAACATGTGTGCTACCAAACGTGGCATCAGGCACAGGGGCAGGGCGCTCCTCCTCGTGGGGTTACCAGATCTCTGCCTGATGTGTGGGAGCACAAAGGGGCAGCAAACCCGAGGCCCCACACTGGTACCTGCCCATACCTGACTGTCAGCCTTGCTGGCAGTGCAGACATCAGCACCCCTGCCTGTCAGGGCTCGACTCCTCCTGAGTGGGTGGGAAGGGCTCCAGCCCAGGCACCACGGCCTTGATCATGGGATGGAAACTGGACCACTCCAGGCCTCTGCCGTCACGCACTCTATGGGAATCCACAGCCCCTCCAACTAGGCCCCGATGCCCTCGTTCAGGTGAGAAAGGCCCCCTGCACATGGCTTCCCCTGGGTCCACAAGGTCAGCCCTCCCCCTGTGGACCCTCCCTCAAGTCCACAGTTTGGGGTCAGCCATGTGCTGCAGAGATGAGAGTCCACCCCCGACAGGGAGACTGGCCCACATAGCCGGGACTCCCCTGCACACCTGTGGCCAGGTAGGGATGGAGCACCCAGGATTCCTTGGGCCTGAGCAAGCCTGTTCCCATGCAGGCCACTCAGCCCTCAGGGGGGCTGCTGGTTTGTAGATGAAACATGGGTCAGACAGCGTGTTATCTGTTGGAGCCTAGTCTCAGGGAAGTGACTCACCCCAGACAGCTTCTTGCCCAGAGGGTGTCAGCCCAGGCATCCTGGAGTGACACTCACCTGTACACCAAGGCCCCACTGCTCACCTCAGTGATGTGGTCACCCCCCAACCATATCCCCCAGCCCAACAGAAACATTATCTCCACCAAACAAAGAGCTACTCCTCATCTTAAGAGAAGGAAAGGGAGAGAAGGTGAGTGACACTCACCTGTACACCAAGGCCCCACTGCTCACCTCAGTGATGTGGTCACCCCCCAACCATATTCCCCAGCCCAACAGAAACATTATCTCCACCAAACAAAGAGCTACTCCTCATCTTAAGAGAAGGAAAGGGAGAGAAGGGCAGGAGGGGTGGAGGTCAGGCTCCAGGGGGCGGGTGAAGCCCCAGGAATGAATATAAGGTACCCAAAGGCCCAGGGCAGTGCCAAAGAATGTTCAAACTTCTGGACAATTGTATTCATTCTACCTGCTGCTAAAGTTATGCTCAAAATCCTTCAAGTTAGGCTTCAACAGGACGTGAACTGTGAGCTTCCAGATTGCGAAACTGGGTTTAGAAAAGTCAGAGGAACCAGAGATCAAATTGCCAACATCTGCTGGATCATAGAGAAAGAAAGGGAATTCCAGAAAAACATCTGTTTCATTGACAATTCTAAAGCCTTCGACTGTGTGGATCACAACAAACTGTGGAAAATTCTTTAAGAGGTGGGAATACCAGGCCATGTTACCTGCCTCCTGAGAAATCTGGATGCAGGTCAGGAAGCAACAGTTAGAATTGGACATTGAACAATGGACTGGTTCAAAATTGGGAAAGGAGTACAACAAGGCTGTATATTATCACCCTTATAACATATGCAGACTATAATAACTTTTATATGCAGACTACATCATGCAAAATGCAGCTGGATGAATCCCAAGCTGGAATCAAGATTGCCAGGAGAAATATCAACAACCTCAGATATACAGATGGTACCATCCTTATGGCAGAAAATGAAGAGGAACTAAAGAGCCTCGTGATGAGGATGAAAGAGGAGAGTGAAAAACTGGCTTAAAACTCAACATTCAAAAAACAGAAATCATGGTATACAGTCCCATCACTTCATGGCAAATAGATAGATGAAGAAAAGTTGGAAGAAGCAGCAGATTTTATTTTCTTGGGCTCCAAAATCACTGAGGACAGTGACAGCAGCCAAGAAATTAAAAGATGCTTGCTCCTTAGAAGGAAAGCTATAAGAAACCTAGATAGTGCATTGAAAAACAAAGACACTACTTTGGCAACGAAGGTCCATATAGTCAAAGTTATGATTTTTCCAGTAGTTGTGTATGGATGTGAGAGTTGGACCATAAAGAAGGCTGAGCACCAAAAATTGATGCCTTTGAAATATGGTGCTGGAGAAGACTCTTGAGAGTCTCTTGGACAGCAAGGAAATCAAATCAGTCCATCCTGAAGGGAATCAACCCTGAATATTGGAAGGACCAATACTTTGTCCACCTGTTGGGAATAGCCACCTTATTGAAAAATATTCTGATGCTGAGAAAGACTGAAGGCAGGAGGAGAAGGGAACGACAGAAGATGAGATGGTTGGATGGCATCACTGACTCAACGGACATGAGTTTGAGTAAACTCTGGGAGTTGGTGATGGACAGGGAAGCCTGGCCTGCTGTGGTCCATGGGTTGCAAAGACATGACTGAGGGACTGAACAACAGCAAAGGGCCCAGAGCTGTGCTTAGCACTCAGAAGCACACGTGTTTGGTGAATACAGTGACTAGTAAACCAATAAACAAAGGAAGCAGTGAGGGCTCTGACATGTGCCTAGATAGCACCGGGTGCTCACAAGCGCCACTGATAAGAGGCCCCCACAACCTTGAGGAATGTAGCGGGATCACCTCCATTCTGCAGATGAGGCTTCCAAGGCTCACAGGATCAACAAGGTACCTATGGCAGGATGGCCGGTAAAAGGAGCCGAGATTCCCAGCCAGGGCAGCCTGTTAAACACAAACCCAATGCCAGGAAGGATGCCCAGGGAGGCTCCACCTTCTCAGGAGCCCAGGAGCTGAGCAGTCAGAGGGAATGGGGTGCCTGGGATTTTCTAGGTCAGCTTGAGCTCCGGTGCAGACGGGGGAAGCAGGTTTGGGGAGACCCAGTGGCCAACAGCTTGTCCTTTAGAGCGCCAGAGTCAGTGCACGCCAACACCTGGGGGTTTCCAGCCATGGCCGCCAGCTGAAGCCCCAGCAGTTGCCCCCGCCGCCCTCACCACCTAGCTGGCACTTGGACACGCAGCCCTCTGTGCTCCAGGCTGGCCTGCCAGCACCCATGCTCCATCCTCAGAGAAAGGGATCTCCTGTTCCATTCTATGGTTCGGGAAACTCCCTGTCCTCTGTGCAGGTGAGAGCAAGTTTGGCTCCCTCCCCCAGGCCCTTCTTCCTGAGTCTGCCCTGCCCATGGTCAGCAGTTGAGGGCAGGGGTGTCCCTGCGGGCAGGTTGACTAGCAGAACCTTTCCTTCCTAAGGGAATTGGCACACAGAAATCTGCTGTGTGACAGGTCAAGGCTCAGCTGCCTGAGAAGGGTTAGCAGGGGAGGGCACAGAGGCTGCCCCAGGGCATTCTGTGGAGGCCCAGGTTCAAAGGGCAGAACGTGCAGCCCTTGGGAGGGGAAGAACGGGTGCAGGCCTGACACTAGGCCCTCTGACCCGGGGCCAGTGTGCTGCCTGAGGGGAGCTGGCCTCTCCGTGCAAGGGGCCACTGTTGATGGTCAGTGAGGTCCCCTCCAGCCCTGATGGTCTATGGAGAGATGCCAGGGAGAACCAGGTGTCTTGGGAGGTGGCAGGGCTTCAGGAGGCCAGGCAGGGAAATGATTAACCCCTCGCTCTGTCCTGGGCACCCGACCCACCATCCAGGCTGGGTGTCTGGCACCAAGGATGGGGGGCCTGCTGGCCCTCCGCTGCCCACCTGGACCCTGCCTGGAGCCACATTCCTCACCCCCTCCTCAACACCCCCCACAGTCTCTTGGGAATCTCGGTTGACAGTGACTCACAGCCCTTCCCTCTGCCAACTGGGGCTTGCTCCTGGGAGCAGGGTGGAGGGTCCCGGCTCCAGCTGCCTCCTGGGCGAGCATTGGCAACAGCTGCAGCAGCCCAGGGACCTGGGGAGGCAGAGCAGCTTCCCCAGGGCACTTGAGCCCACCCTGCAGGCACAGGAGCCCAGGGTCTCTGAGCAGAGGGCCAGCGAAGACTAGCCCTGCACCATCATCCTCAATGTACATCTGAGAGGACGTGAACGCCCAAGGCCCACATGGCGACGTCAGAACCTCCCACCCACCCAGACTTCTCTGCACTACGCAAGACCCACACACACCCGAACACAGACAGGCCCCGCTTGGAAACACAGACACTCCCACATCAGACCCACACACAGAGTCCACTACCTTGACTACCAGCCCCACCCTCTGCATAGACCCTCCCTGGGTATGACTGGCTTCTGAGATGCTGGGCCCCCGTCCAGAGCACCAAGTACCTCCTTTCTTGGGGCATATCCTTCCCTCTCCAGACCCCACAGGCCTCTGATACAGAGAAGTGAGGACAGAGAGTCCAGGGGGACCGCAGCCCTGGTGGGGGAGGTGGTGCCATGGGGGGGTCCCTGGAGCTTGGGTCCTTGGAGGGTGGGGGGGAGGGGAGGGTCTGCCCACATCTGCAGAAGCAGCCTGGCCTCACCACCCAAACACCCGCCTGGGGCCAACTTCTACCAGCAAGAGCCTTTGGGTCAAGGAGTAGGGGCCCATGAAGCTCCTGCCCATCCACTACTTGGGCCTCAGTCTTCTTGGGGTGTGTGAGGGGGTCAGGACATGCTCTTGGGGGAACCCCAAGCAGAGTTTAGGAGTCACCAATCACATGAGGGTGCTGCCTCTTGGACACCCACCCCCAGGCTTCTCTGACCCTGACTAGATGTCCAGCAGACAAAGACAAGACACCCAGACCCTGGACCCTTTGAAGGCCCCATTCGTGAGTGAAGACTGAAGCATAGAGAGGGAGAGCACCAAGCGTGAAGTTTCCCAGCTCTGACAGCACCCAGAAATGCTGCACCCAGAGCCTGAGCTTCATCCCTGGGAGGGCACCGGCCTGCTCGGCCTTCTCACTCACCTGCTCTGCATGGAGATGCAGGTTGACCATGCATCCAGAACAGGTGGTTCTGGACTGTAGCTGGGGAACTGATGGGTAGAAAGGAGTCCAGATGTGTAAACAAGGACATTTGTGTAATCCTGGTGATGCTTTTAAATAATTTTGAGTAGTTAAGCCATAAACAGATTGGCATTTATTAAAAAAAAATTCTGATGGCAGAATGGAGAATGGATTGAAGAAATTTAAAATCAGTGCCTGTCCAGGTTTGATGCATGAGATGTGTATAAGAGACAGGACTAGATGTCCAGCAGACAAAGACAAGACACCCAGACCCTGGACCCTTTGAAGGCCCCATTCGTGAGTGAAGACTGAAGCATAGAGAGGGAGAGCACCAAGCGTGAAGTTTCCCAGCTCTGACAGCACCCAGAAATGCTGCACCCAGAGCCTGAGCTTCATCCCTGGGAGGGCACCGGCCTGCTCGGCCTTCTCACTCACCCTGAGAGGCATTGTGGCCACCTCCTCCCCGGAGGGGCCTCTCAGACTCTTCAGAGAAAAACAAGCAGTCAAGTCTCAGAAGCTGAGAATTGGTCGTTTACCTCCTGAACGCCTCCCCAGCCCCCAGAACGGCCTCTCCGGGCTAGACAGCCCTCCGCAGGCAGCCTGCTCTGGCCGGTGTCCACAAGGAGTAAGGAGAGCCGGAACCCCGGGGGCTGCACTGTGTGGCCCCGAGCCTGTGGCCCCCGGAGCAGTCAGGATACCGGCTCACCTGGACAGAGGGGCCCATCTCTTCCTTCTATCTGACATGCAGCCAGACCGCCGCCCGTCCCGCCCGAATGCGGCGCAGGTAGGCTCACCTGGCCTCTTATCTTGGGCCGCGCGCGCACGCAACCGCGCCGCCTGCCGCCTCAGATTGGTCTGCAGGTGGGGGCGTCGCGGACGGAGCCTCCCCGGTCCCCACCCTGGCCTCCCAGGGTCGCCGCACCGAGGGACAGACGGACGGATGGACGGCCGGACAGGTGCCTAGGCCGCGCGGGGTGGGTTGGCCGCCCAGGGTGGGGACCAAGACTTCCTGCTTGGATCCTGTCTAATCAGCCCGCCGGGCCGCCCCCTCCCGCTTGTGTCCGACCGGGAGCGGGGTGCCCCGGGTCAAGCCCGCTCTCCGCCCGCCGACAGGCTGGACCACGGGGAACCCAGCTGGGAAGCGGGCGGGCAGGCGCGCATCTTGGGTCTGGAGCCAGAGCTCTCCCTAGGAGCTTGCGGGTCGCGGAAAACTGCGGGCACACCCTGTGCAAAGCCCGCCTCTCCAGAAAGAAGAGCCGGGATCCCTTCTGCACGTGCAGCACTCAGGGCTCCGAAGAAGCCAAGGCTTCAGAGGCGCGCTCGGACTTAGGGCTGGCGGGGCACGGGGTTGAAACTGGCCGGCTTGCCCTCCGGGGAACAGCGAACAGGGGAGTAGCGCGGGAGCTCTGGAGCGAGTGAGGTACCACCTGGTTCCCTTTAGGTGCACGTCCGACTGCGCGCGCCTCCCATCCAGCAGGACCTCAGGGGACCAGGGAAGGTCAGTGCCTAGCAGAGGAATCTTGTCTTCCCTGCGCATCAGAACTGTTGCCGCTCCCAGGGGAAGGAGGTGCAACCCCCAACACCAGTAGGAGAAGACAGGTGCAGGAGGGCTGGAAATGACACGGGCTGCTGGGTCTCGCTGGCCAGCCCGGCCCCCTTGGGGCACTGATCCGGAGCTAGTGGTCTCTACAGTGCCTCCCAGCTCTGAGATGCCCAGTGAAGGGCTAGCCTGCTGTAAGCAAAATGCCTGGGCATACAAGGCGGCCCCTTCCCCAAATACCCCCTCCTCCAGGGAGTCTTCCTTCTTGGGTGAGGAGCTGGACGACTTTCAAGGAATGAGAGCCGGAGACCAGGCTTTGGGCGCTGGCATGGATGGGCCATGTGACCTGGGGCCAGTCACCTGTTTCCTCTTCTGGGTAGCAGAATTGACACTTTACCCAGCTTCCTTCCAGGTTGTGGAGGTCAAATGAGTCTGCCGCTGAATGCGAGTGAACCTGGGGTGAGCAGTGAGAGCTACCCAAGGTCAAGCAGAGGCCAAGGCAGGCCGGGCCACTGGCTCCTCCAGGGGAAGAGAAAGAGGGGGTGGCAACAACCTGGTCCCTGCGTGCTCGGACTTGGGGCCACCCCTCCTGGGGTGCTAGCTGTCCCCAGGGACCCAGAAAATGTCCTTTCCTTGGTTTGTCAACTGAGAAAGACAAGTATCCCTTGTCATTGGAAGCCCAGCCCTTCCAGGGACACTCTGTGAAGCCAGCAGTTGGGAGTGTCTCTAAAAGTTCAAACTCCAATACTGGCACTATGGACACAAAACCAAAAGACACAGAAGGCTGGTGTGCAGACCCCTCCAGAGGTGCAGGAAAGTGAGCTTTGTGTGTGTGTACAGGTCGATTCCAAATTCCCTATCCCTTCCCCTGACACATCCCCTGTGATAACCTTAAATTCATTCTCTAAGGCTGTGAGTCTGTTTCTGTTTCATGAAATAAGTTTATTTGTTTCAATTCTTTTTAAGTTTAGCATATAAGTGATATTTCTTTCTGTCTATTTATTTGACACAGAATGATAATCTCTAGCTCCATCTGTGTTGCTGCAAATGGGATTAGTATCTTAATGTGAGAACTCAGGCAGAAGGCACCAACCAATACCCAGGAAGAAGAGGGCTCTCTCCAGATAAGGAGCCCATGCTGGCACCTTGATCTTGGACTTTTAGTCTCTAGAGCTGAAAAAAAGTCTTTGTTTCTAAGACATATTTTGTAAGAACACCAAGATAACTACTGATTTTCTCTTCTAATTTATTAATTTTTATTGAGATATAATTGATATATAATATTATATAGATTTCAAGTGTACAACATAGTGGTATACAATTTTTAAAGGTTATATTCCATTTATAGTTATTACAAAGTATTGGCTATATGCCTTGTGTTGAACATTATATCTTTGTAGCTTATTTATTTTATACACGGATCTGCTTCATTTAGGTCAGGGTCTTGATGTATAACTAGGACTTCCATTTGTTTTTTCAGCTTCTCCTTTTTCTCTTACCCCACCCCTAGTTACACACAGGACACACAGATTAAAAGAAAGCCTCTATTCTCAACTGACTTGAACTGACTTAAGTAAAACATAGAAACAAATTATTAGCTTAGTGGTTGAAGTGGCTGCTAATCAGACTGTCCTAGAGTTAAGCGCTGAATTTTCCACTTAACTATGTAGACTTTGCTGTGTAAATGGCTTAATTTCTCATAGTTTGTTCCTTTTGTAAAATGAAGAGTCATATAGTATTCTGAGTAAGAAGAAAGCATGAAAACAAGTAAACTATTTTGCACAATATGTAAATATTTGATATATGCCATTGTTGTATATGGGATCCCCATGGAGGCATGCATAGTAGGGGGTGCAAGAGAGAGAGTTGACAGAGTCTCCTTGTAGCTCAGGAGATAGTACTCGGGGCAGGACCTGAGGATTCCCAAGGAGTTGACCACAGGGACTGTCTGTAAAAGGAAAAGTGTGTGGATGCTCTGCATGGAGATGCAGGTTGACCATGCATCCAGAACAGGTGGTTCTGGACTGTAGCTGGGGGACTGATGGGCAGAAAGGAGTCCAGATGTGTAAACAAGGACATTTGTGTAATCCTGCTGATGCTTTTAAATAATTTTGAGTAGTTAAGCCATAAAGGTATTGGCATTTATTAAAAAAACATTCTGATGGCAGAATGGAGAATGGATTGAAGAAATTTAAAATCAGTGCCTGTCCAGGTTTGATGCATGATACAGGTTGGTTGGGGCTGGTGCACTGGGATGACCCAGAGTGATGGTACGGGGAGGGAGGCAGGAGGGGGGTTTAGGATGGGGAACATGTGTACACCCGTGGTGGATTCATGTTGATGTATTGGAAAACCAATACAATATTGTAAAGTAAAGAAAATAAACCCTAAAAATAAATAATTAAAAAAAATAAATAAAACCATTGCCTGGCTGGTGGCTCAGAGGTTAAAGCGTCTGCCTCCAATGTGGGAGACCTGGGTTCGATCCCTGGGTCAGGAAGATCCCCTGGAGAAGGAAATGGTAACCCACTCCCGTATTCTTGCCTGGAGAATTCCATGGACAGAGAAGCCTGGTAGGCTACAGTCCACGGGGTCGCAAAGAGTCGGACACGACTGAGCAACTTTACTTCACTTTACTTCTGGGTCCTGAACTGACACAGGGGCCATGGGGAAGAAAAAGATAGATGTGGGGAAATTTCAGGATTCACAGTTCTCAGAACTTGAAGTTTGGTTGGATGATTTCGTTGGCTTCTGACTCACATCTGTGGTAGGTGGTGATTCTCTATGAAGTGTCAGAATAAGAAAGCAAGAACAGGTTTCACGCAGGATGACCTTTTTTCTTTTTTTTTTATACCTAGCATTTGTGATTCTTTGGGACATGGTAGAATTGGGCAGTTCCTGGAGGACAGAGGAACTGGGGTTACTAGCTTAGGTGATTGGTTATATGCTGAAAAGATGGGCATATCCATCTCAATCCTAAAGGAAATCAACCTTGAATATTCATTGGAAGGACTGATGCTGAAGCTGAAGCTCTAATACTTTGATCACCTGATGTGAAGTGCTGACTCTTTGGAAAAGACCCTGATGCTAGGAAGGATTGAGGGCAGGAGGAGAAGCAGGGGGACAGAGGATGAGATGGTTGGATAGGCTCAATGGACATGAGTTTGAGCAAACTCCAGAGGATAGTAAAGGACAGGGAAGCCTGGCATGCAGCAGTCCATGGGACTGAAAATTGTCAGACACAACTGAGCAGCTGAACAACAATCATCCATCTCAAAAGTTAAGACAAAGTGGAGAGTATAGTGAGGAGCAGGTGTAGAGAGAGTTGAGGGAATGGTTCCTTGGAGGCTTGGCTGGAGGATATTGTTTAAGATCTGAGGGGTAGAGCTGGCCTCTTGATTCTGAAGTCTAGTCCAGGCAGTGATTAGAATTGAGGGGCTCAGGTGTCAGCTGAGATTGAATGCCCCAGGATGGAGAAATACGTACTGAGAAGCAGACACAGGGCTGAGGGGCTGAGAGTGGAAGACTCTGCTGAGGAAGTCAGCAGGGGTCCACAATGAGGTGGGTCAGTGATGACACTGGTCGTGATACGGGTTTGAGAGGTGGAGAGGAGTTTGCACAAAGGTGTGCTTGGAGCATTCTCTGTGTAACTGGATGCCTAGGTTGTGCAGCCACATTACATGAAAGGAATTAGGAAAAATCACCTTTCAGCTCAGCTGTCACTTGCTTACTTATCACATCCACCTTGTCGATTATAGTCTTGGGTCCTCAGCCCTGGCTCCTGAACTGTGGTTCTCAGTTCAGTGTATGATTGGCAGTGTCTGAGGACATTTGGTCACAACAGTGTGGGGAGGGGTGGAGACAGTCAAGCACTTCATGGGGGCTTTCCCCCAACAGAGTATACAGTACCAGTGCCAGCAGTTGAGAGAGACCCAGGATGTGCATTTGACTGTATCATTTTCCTACATAAAACTTCTCAGTGATTTTTCTGTCAGAGTGAAAACCAGATTGCTTGGACCTCGATGACCTGCCTTCTGTTTCAACATGCTCATGCTTCTCCCTTTCTGTTCCTCCATATCTCATTCTTCACATGCAGAAGTGCTTCTCCATTTCTCTGATGGTCCCTGGGGCTGAGTGAGTGCTCCTGCTTCTGCTCCTGAACTGTTACTTGTTTTTAAACATGGCTGCTCATTAGAAACATGTCCGGAGCTTTGGAGAATGTGAAAACCAGATTGCTTGGACCTCGATGACCTGCCTTCTGTTTCAACATGCTCATGCTTCTCCCTTTCTGTTCCTCCATATCTCATTCTTCACATGCAGAAGTGCTTCTCCATTTCTCTGATGGTCCCTGGGGCTGAGTGAGTGCTCCTGCTTCTGCTCCTGAACTGTTACTTGTTTTTAAACATGGCTGCTCATTAGAAACATGTCCAGAGCTTTGGAGAAAAAAAGCAATTCCTGGGCATTTGTGTTTTTCAAAAAATTCCAAGATAATTCGATACGTATCTGGATTTTAAGAAGTGATTACAAATTTTCCTATTAAATGGTAGTTTTCAGTTCAGTTTGGTTCAGTCACTCAGTCGTGTCTGACTCTTTGTGACCCCATGGACTACAGCACACAAGGCCTCCCTGTCTATCACCAACTCCAGGAGCTTACTCAAATGCATGGCCATTGAGTCAATGATGCCATCCAACCATCTCATCCTCCGTCTTCCCCTTCTCCTCCTGCCTTCAAATCTTTCCCAGCATCAGGGTCTTTTCAAATGAGTCAGTTCTTTGCATAAAGTGGCCAAAGTATTGGAGTTTCAGCTTCAAAATCAGTCCTACAAAGGAACACCCAGAATGATTTCCTTTAGGATGGACTGGTTGGATCTCCTTGCAGTCCAATGGACTCTGAAGTGTCTTCTCCAATGCCACAGTTCAAAAGCATCAATTCTTTGGTGCTCAGCTTTCTTTATAGTCCAAGTCTCACATCCATACATGACCATTGGAAAAACCATGGATTTGACTACATGGACTTTTGTTGGTAAAGTAATGTCTCTGCCTCTTAGTATGCTATCTAGGTTGGTCATAGCTTTTCTTCCAAGGAGCAAGCATCTTTTCATTTCATGGCTGCAGTCACCATCTGCAGTGATTTTGGAGCCCCAAAATATAAAGTCTGACACTGTTTCCACTTTCTCCCTATCTATTTGCCATGAAGTGATGGGACCAGATGCCACGATCTTAGCTTTCTGAATGTTGAGTTTTAAGCCAACTTTTTCACTCCTCTTTCACTTTCATCAGGAGGCTCTTCAGTTCTTCTTCACTCTTTGCCATCAAGGTGGTGTCATCTGCACATCTGAGGTTATTGATATTTCTCCTGGCAATCTTGATTTCAGCCTGTGCTTCTTCCAGTGTTTCTCATGCTATACTCTACATATAAGTTAAATAAGCAGGGTGACAATATACAGCTTTGATGTACTCCTTTCTCTATTTGGAACCAGTCTGTTGTTCTATGTCCAGTTCTAACTGTTATTTCCTGACCTGCATACAGATTTCTCAAGAGGCAACTAAGCTGGTTTGGTATTCCTATCTCTTTAAGAATTTTCCAGAGTTGTTGTGTTCCACTCAGACAGAGGCTTTGGCATAGTCAATAAAGCAGAAGTAGATGTTTTTCTGGAACTCTCTTGCTTTTTTGATGATCCAGTGGAGCATCCATTGGAACATCTGTTGGAGCATCGAAATGGTAGTTTTAGTGATACAGAATTCATTTATTTTTTGTTGAACAATCATGATACAATGGTATTAAGCAAATAGTAGCTACATAGTCACAATAGTAAAAGATGTTCATCAGTTTTCACAATCAATAGCCAGACAAAAAAATAAATGAGAATTACAATTGCAAGTCATGATGGAAACATGATCAATCTAACAATATAAAATAATTACATACAGTTTGGGTAGTTAAGTAGGGTGATGCATTAAGTTGAAGTACATACAGGCACATGTTTCCATCTGTCCAGCCAGTCTGTCTTTTGGTAAATCCTTTTACGTTTGAGGTAATTTTTCGGTATGTATGACCCTATTCCCATTTTGTTAATTTTCTTGGGTTTATTTTTTGTAGGTCTTTTCCTTCTCTTGTGTTTTCTGCCTAGAGAAGTTATTCTAGCATTTGTTGTAAAATTGGTTTGGTGGTGCCACATTCTCTTAACTTTTGCTTGCCTGAAAAGCTTTTGATTTCTCTGTCTAATCTGAATGAGAGTCTTACTGGGTAGAGTATTCTTGGTTATAAATTCCTCCCTTTTATCACTTTGAATTTATTCCCTATTGTCTTGCAGAGTTTCTATTGATATATCAGCTGATAACCTTATGGGAGTTCCTTGTATGTTATTGTTTTTCCCTTGTTGCTTTTAAGATTTTATCTTTGCCTTTAATTTTTGTCAACTTGATTACTATGTGTTTCTGTGTGTTCCTCCTTCGGTTTATCCTGCCTGGGACTCTTTGTGCTTCCTGAATTTGACTGACTATTTCCTTTCCAATGCTGGGGGAGTTTTCAGCTATTATCTCTTCAAATAATTTTTTGGGTCCTTCCTCTCCCTCTTTTCCTTCTTGCATCCCTATAATGTGAATGTTGGTGTGTTTAATGTTGTCCCAGAAGTCTCTCAGGCTGTCTTCATTTTTTTCTATATTCTGTTCTGAGGCAGTGATTTCCACCATTCTGTTCTCCAGGTCACTTATCCATTCTTCTGCCTCAGTTATTCTGCTATTGATCCCTTCTAATGTATTGTTCATCTGTTTGTTTGTTCTTTAATTATTCTAGGTCTTTGGTAAACATTTCTTGCATATTCTCCATTCATTTTCCAAGATCCTGGATCATCTTCACTATCATTATTCTGAATTCTTTTTCTGGAAAGTTACCTATTGCCACTTCATTTGGTTATTTTTCTGGGGTTTTGTCTTGTCCTTTCATCTGAGACATAACTTTCTGCTTTTTCATCCTGATTAATTTTCTAGATTGTGATTTTCATTCTAGCTGTTGTGTTTCTTCTTACTTCTTCTACCTGCCCTCTGGTGGATGAGGCTAGAGGCTCAGGTGTAGGTTTCCTGATGGGAAGGACTGGCTATGGGGAAAACTGGGTCTTGCTCTGGTGGGCAGGGCTGTGCTCAGTTAAGTTTTAATCCAGCTGCCTGGTAATGGGAGGGGTTGCTCTCCCACCTGTTGGTCTGAAGTGATCCAGCCATGGAGTCTACTGGCTCTATGGTAGGGTTAATGGTGACCTCTAAGAGGACTTACACCAAAGGACACCTTCCAGGACTCCTTCTGTCCATGCCCTCATCCTTGTGGCAGCCACTGCTGACCCATGCCTCCACAGGAGACCCTCCAACATTAGCAGGTAGGTCTGGTTCAGTCTCCAGTGGGGGCACTGCTCCTTTCTGCTGAGTCTTGGTGCACACAAGTTTTGTTTGTGCCTGTGAAGAGTGGAGTCTCTGTTTCCCTCAGTCTTGTGGAAGTCCTGTCATCAAATCCTGCTGGCCTTTAGAGTCAGGTTTCCTGGGGATTCCCAGTCCCCTTCCTGGATCCTCAGGCTGGAAAGCCTGATGTGGGGCTCAGAATCTTCACAACAGTGGGAGAACTTCATTGGTATCATTGTTCTCTAGTCTGTGAGTCAACCACCCAATAGGTATGGGATTTGATTTTTTCATGATTGCACCCCTGCAATGATTGCCATATCACTGCAGTTTCTTTTTCTTTGGATGTGTGGTATCATTTCTTGGTCAGTTCCAGTGTCCTTCTGTCGATGGCTGTTCAACAGCTAGTTGTGATTTTGGTGCTCTTGCAGGTGGAGATGAGCACACATTCTTCTATTCTGCCATATTGAAGCAGAAGCCCACAAGGTTTTTATTTTTATTTTATTTTAAAATTATTTTCACTACTTGCTTTTTTATTTGCTTGAAATATTTTCAGGTTAGTAACAATTTTACTACTTACCCAGGTTTTATTTTTTTTAATTTATTAAAAAATTAACTTATTAATTTTAATTGGAGGTGAATTACTTTATAATATTGTAGTAGTTTTTGCCACACACTGACATGTATCAGCCATGGGTGTACATGTGGCCCACATCCTGAACCCCTCTGCCAACTCTCTCCCCATCCCATCCCTCAGGGTTGTCCCAGTGCACCGGCTTTGAGTGCCATGTTTCATGCATCGAACTTGGATTGGTCATCTTTTTCACATATGGTAATGCACATGTCTCAATGCTATTCTTTCAAGCCATCCCACCCTTGCCTTCTCCCACATAGCCCAAAAGTCTGTTCTATACATCTGTGTCTCTTTTGCTGTCTCTCATATAGGGTCATGATTACCATCTTTCTAAATTCCATATGTGTTAATATCCTGTATTGGTGTTTTTCTTTTTGACTTATGTCACTCTGTATAATGGGCTCGAGTTTCATCCACCTCATTAGAACTGATTCAAATGTGTCCTTTTTAATAGCTGAGTAATATATCATAGTGTATAG
>SJYC01046518.1:0-16846 GCA_006408675.1 Madoqua kirkii | reverse complement strand
TGCTGTGATTTATGGATCAGAAGAATCAATATAGTGAAAATGAGTATACTACCCAAAGCAATCTATAGATTCAATGCAATCCCTACCAAACTACCAGCGGTATTTTTCACAGAACTAGAACAAATAATTTCACAGTTTGTATGGAAATACAAAAAACCTTGAATAGCCAAAGCAATCTTGAGAAAGAAGAATGGAACTGGAGGAATCAATTTGCCTGATTTCAGGCTCTACTACAAAGCCACAGTCATCAAGACAGTATGGTACTGACACAAAGACAGAAATATAGATCAATGGAACAAAATAGGAAGCCCAGAGATAAATCCACACACCTATGGACACCTTATCTTCAACAAAGAAGGCAAGAATATACAATGGAGTAAAGACAATCTCTTTAACAAGTGGTGCTGGGAAAACTGGTCAACCACTTGTAAAAGAATGAAACTAGATCATTTTCCAACACCACACACAAACATAAACTCAAAATGGATTAAAGATCTAAAGGTAAGACCAGAAACTATAAAACTCCTAGAGGAGAACATAGGCAAAACACCCTCCAGTTGTTTTTAAACATGGCTGCTCATTAGAAACATATCTGGAGCTTTGGAGGAAAAAAAAGCAATTCCTGGGCATTTGTGTTTTTCAAATAATTCAAAGATAACTCTGATATGCATCTGGATTTTAAGAAGTGATTACAAATTTTCCTATTAAATGATAGTTTTCAGTTCAGTTCAGTTCAGTCACTCATTAGTGTCTGACTCTTTGCAACCCCATGGACTACAGCAAACCAGGCCTCCCTGTCCATCACCAACTCCAGGAGTTTACTCAAACACATGGCCATGAGTAAATGATGCCATCCAACAATCTCATCCTCTGTCTTCCCCTTCTCCTCTTACCTTCAAATCTTTCCCAGCATCAGGGTCTTTTCAAATGTGTCAGTTCTTTGCATAAAGTGGCTAAAGTATTGGAGTTTCAGCTTCAAAATCAGTCCTTCCAATGAACACCTAGGACTGATCTCTTTTAGGAGGGACTGGTTGGATATCCTTGCAGTCCAATGGACTCCCAAGGGTCTTCTCCACTGCCACAGTTCAAAAGCATCAATTCTTCAGTACTCAGCTTTCTTTATAGTCCAACTCTACATCCATACATGACCATTGGAAAAACAACGGCTTTGACTAGATGGACTTTTGTTGGTAAAGTAATGTCTCTGCCTCTTAAAGAGATGGGAATACCAAATCAGCTTACTTACCTCTTGAGAAATCTGTGTGCAGGTAAGGAAATAACAGTTAGAACTTGACATAGAACAACAGACTGGTTCCAAGTAGGAAAATATGCTGTCTAGGTTGGTCATAGTTTTTCTTCCAAGGAGCAAGCATCTTTTCATTTCTTGGCTACAGTCACCATCTGCAGTGATTTTGGAGCCCAAAAATATAAAGTTTGACACTGTTTCCACTTTCTCCCTATCTATTTGCCATGAAGTGATCTTTGACTAGATGGACCTTTGTTGGCAACATAATGTCTCTGCTTTTTAATATGCTATCTGGGTTGGTCATAACTTTTCTCCCAAGGAGCAAGCATCTTTTCATTTCTTGGCTACAGTCACCATCTGCAGTGATTTTGGAGCCCAAAAATATAAAGTTTGACACTGTTTCCACTTTCTCCCTATCTATTTGCCATGAAGTGATGGGACCATATGCCATGATCTCAGTTTTCTGAAAGTTGAGTTTTAAGCCAACTTTTTCACTCTCCTCTTTCACTTTCATCAAGAAGCTCTTCAGTTCCTCTTCACTTTCTGCCATCAAGGTAGTGTCATCTGCACATCTGAGGTGACTGATATTTCTCCTGGCAATCTTGACTCCAGCTTGTGCTTCATCCAGCCCAGCGATTCTCATGCTGTACTCTGCATATAAGTTAAATAAGCAGGGTGACAATATACAGCCTTGATGTACTCCTTTCCCTATTTGGAACCAGTCTGTTGTTCTATGTCCAGTTCTGTTATTTCCTGACCTGCATACAGATTTCTCAAGAGGCAAGTAAGCTGGTTTGGTATTCCCATCTCTTTAAGAATTTTCCAGAGTTGTGTTCCACTCAGACCGAGGCTTTGGCATAGTCAATAAAGCAGAAGTAGATGTTTTTCTGTAACTCTTTTGCTTTTTTTTGATGATCCAGTAGATCATCCATTGGAACATCTGTTGGATAATTGAAATGGTAGTTTTAGTGATACAGAATTCATTTATTTTTTGTTGACCAATCATGATACAATGGTATTAAGCAATAGTAGCTACATAATCACAATAGTAAAAGATGTTCATCAGTTTTCACAATCAATAGCCAAACCAAAAAATAAACAAGAATTACAATTTCAAGTCATAATGGAAACATGATTAATATAACAATATAAAATAATTACATACAGTTTGGTTGGTTAAGTAGGGTGATGCGTTACGTTGAAGTACATACAGGCACATGTTTCCATCTGCCCAGCCAGTCTATGTCTTTTGGTTAATCCATTTACATTTGAGGTAATTTTTCAATATGTATGACCCTATTCCCATTTTATTAATTGTCTTGGGTTTATTTTTTTGTAGGTCTTTTCTTCTCTTGTGTTTCTTGCCTAGAGAAGTTATTTTAGCATTTGTTGTAAAACTGGTCTGGTACTGACACATTCTCTTAACTTTTGCTTGTCTGAAAAGCTTTTGATTTCTCTGTCAAATCTGAATGAGAGTCTTACCGGGTAGGGTATTCTTGGTTGTAAGTTTCTCCCTTTTATCACTTTGAATGTATTCCCTATTGCTTTGCAAAGTTTCTATTGATATATCAGCTAATAACCTTATTGGAGTTCCTTGTATGTTGTTTTTCCCTTATTGCTTTTAAGATTTTATCTGCCTTTAATTTTGGAGAGTTTGATTACTATGTGTCTCTGTGTGTTCCTCCTTAGGTTTATCCTGCCTGGGACTCTTTGTACTTCCTGAACTTGACTGTCTATTTCCTTTCCCATGCTGGGAAAGTTTTCAGCTATTATCTCTTCAAATAATTTTTTTGGTCCTTTCTCTCCCTCTTTTCCTTCTGGGATCCCTATAATATGAATGTTGGTGTGTTTAATGATGTCCCAGAGGTCTCTCAGGCTGTCTTCATTTTTTTCTATATTCTGTCCTGAGGTGGTGATTTCCACCATTCCGTTCTCCAGGTCATTTATCCATTCTTCTGCCTCAGTTATTCTGCTATTGATTCCTTCTAATGTATTGTTCATCTGTTTGTTTGTTCTTTAATTATTGTAGGTCTTTGGTAACATTTCTTCATCTTCATTCATTTTCCAAGATCCTGGATCACCTTCACTATCATTATTCTGAATTCTTTTTCTGGAAATTTACCTATCTCCACTTCATTTAGTTATTTTTCTGGGGTTTTGTCTTGTCCCTTCATCTGAGACATAACTTTCTGCTTTTTCATCCTGACTAATTTTCTAGAATGTGATTTTCTTTCTAGCTGCTGTGTGATTGTATTTCTTCTTACTTCTTCTACTTGCCCTCTGGTGGATGAAGCTAGAGGCTCAGGTGTAGGTTTCCTGATGGGAAGGACTGGCTGTGGGGAAAACTGGGTCTTGCTATGGTGGGCAGGGCTGTGCTCAGTAAAGTTTTAATCCAGTTGCCTGCTAATGGAAGGGGTTTCCCTCCCACTTGTTGGGTCTGAAGTGATCCAGCCATGGAGTCTACTTGCTCTATAGTAGGGTTAATGGTGACCTCCAAGAAGACTTACAACAAAGGACAGCTTCCAGGGCTCCTGCCATCAGTACCTTCATCCCTGTGGCAGCCACTGCTGACCCATGCAGCCACAGGAGACCCTCCAACATTAGCAGGTAGATCTGGTTCAGTCTCCAGTGGGGGCACTGCTCATTTCTACTGAGTCTTGGTGCACACAAGTTTTGTTTGTGCCCTTGAAGAGTGGAGTCTCTGTTTCCTCAGTCTTGTGGAAATCCTGGCATCAAATCCTGCTGGCCTTCAGGGTCAGGTTTCCTGGGGATTCCCAGTCCCTTTCCTGGGTCCTCAGGCTGGAAAGCCTAATATGGGGCTCAGAATCTTCACAACAGTGTGAGAACTTCATTGATATCATTGTTCTCTAGTTTGTGAGTCATCCACCCAATGAGTATGGGATTTAATTTTTTCATGATTGCACCCCTGCAATGATTGCCATATCATTGCAGTTTCTTTTTCTTTGGATGTGTGGTATCATTTCTTGGTGAGTTCCAGTGTCCTTCTGTCAATGGCTGTTCAACAGCTAGTTGTGATTTTGGTGCTCTTGCAGGTGGAGATGAGCACACATCCTTCTATTCTGCCATATTGAACCAGAAGCCCACAAGGTTTTTATTTTTATTTTATTTTTAAATTATTTTCACTACTTGCTTTTTTATTTGCTTGAAATAGTTTCAGGTTAGTAACACTTTTACTACTCATTCAGGTTTTTTTTTTAATTTATTTTTAAAATTAACTTATTAATTTGAATTGGAGGCTAATTACTTTACAATATTGTAGTGGTTTTTGCCACACACTGACATGAATCAGCCATGGGTGTACATGTGGCCCGCATCCTGAATCCCTCTGCCACCTCCCTTCCCATCCCATCCCTCAGGGTTGTCCCAGTGCACCGGCTTTCAGTGCCATGTTTTATGCATCAAACTTGGATTGGTCATCTTTTTCACATATGGTAATATACATGCCCTCGCTTCCATGCCCTCGCTATTATAAACAGTGCTGCGATGAACATTGGGGTACACATGTCTCTTTCAATTCTGGTATCCTCAGTGTGTATCCCCAGCAGTGGAATTGCTGGATCATGTTGGAGAAGACTCTTGAGAGTCCCTTGGACTGCAAGGAGATCCAACCAGTCCATTCTGAAGGAGATCAGCCCTGGGATTTCTTTGGAAGGAAGGATGCTAAAGCTGAAACTCCAGTACTTTGGCCACCTCGTGAGAAGAGTTGACTCATTGGAAAAGACTCTGATGGTGGGAGGGATTGGGGGCAGAAGGAGAAGGGGATGACCGAGGATGAGATGGCTGGATGGCATCACTGAGTCGATGGATGTGAGTCTGAGTGAACTCTGGGAGTTGGTGATGGACAGGGAGGCCTGGCGTGCTGTAATTCATGGGGTCGCAAAGAGTCAGACACAACTGAGCAACTGAACTAAACTGAACTGAACTGATGGCAGATCTATTTTCAGTTTTTTAAGGAATCTCCACACTGTTCTCCATAGTGGCTATACTAGTTTGCATTCCTACCAACAGTGTAAGAGAGATCCCTTTTTTCCACACTCTCTTCAGCATTTATTGTTTGTAGAGTTTTAGATAGCAGCCATTCTGACCAGCATGAGATGTACCTCATTGTGGTTTTGATTTGCATTTCTCTGATAATGAGTGATGTTGAGCATCTTTTCATGTGTTTGTTAGCCATCCGTATGTCTTCTTTGGAGGAATGTCTTTCTAGTTCTTTGGCCCATTTTTAAATTTGGTCATTTAATTTCTGTATTGACTTGCATGAACTGTCTGTATATTTTTGAGACTAATTCTTTGTCAGTTGCTTCATTTGCTATTATTGTCTCCCGTTCTGAAGGCTGTCTTCACCTTGCTTATACTTTCCTTTGTTGTGGAAAAGCTTTTAAGTTTAATTAGGTCCCATTTGTTTATTTTTGCTTTTATTTACATTAGTCTTGGAGGTGCGTCATAGAGGATCCTGGTATTATTTATATCAGAGAGTGTTTTGCCTATGTTTTCCTCTAGGAGTTTTATAGTTTCTGGTCTTACATTAATATCTTTAATCCATTTTGAGTTTATTTTTGGGTATGATGTTACAAAGTGTTCTAGTTTCATTTTTTTACAGTTGGTTGACAAGTTTTCCCAGCATCACTTGTTAAAGAGATTGTCTTTTCTCCATTGTATGGTCTTTCCTCCTTTGTCAAAGATAAGGTGTCCACAGGTGCGTGAATTTATCTCTGGGCTTTCTATTTTGTTACATTGATCTATATTTCTGTCTTTGTGCTGGTACCATACAGTCTTGATGACTGTAACTTTGTAGTATAGTCTGAAGTCAAGCAGTCGATTCCTCCAGTTCCATTCTTCTTTCTCAAGTTTGCTTTGGCTATTCAAGGGTTTTTTTTGTACTTCAAAACAAATTGTGAAATTATTTTTTCTAGTTCTGTGAAAAATACTGTTGATAGCTTCATAGGGATTGCATTGAATCTATAGATTGCTTTGGGTAGTAGGCTCATCTTCACTATATTGATTCTTCTGATCCATGAACATGGTATGTTTCTCCATCTATTTGTGTCCTCTTTGATTTCTTTCATCAGTGTTTTATAGTTTCAAGGGTTTTTTTTGTACTTCAAAACAAATTGTGAAATTATTTTTTCTAGTTCTGTGAAAAATACTGTTGATAGCTTCATAGGGATTGCATTGAATCTATAGATTGCTTTGGGTAGTAGGCTCATCTTCACTATATTGATTCTTCTGATCCATGAACATGGTATGTTTCTCCATCTATTTGTGTCCTCTTTGATTTCTTTCATCAGTGTTTTATAGTTTTCTATATATACGTCTTTTGTTTCCTCAGGTGGACTTATTCCTAAGTATTTCATTCTTTTCATCACAATGATACACGGAATTCTTTCCTTAATTACTCTTTTTGTTTTCTCAATGTTAGTGTATAGGAATGCAAGGGATTCTCTGTGTTAAATCATGCAATTTTACTATATTCTGTGATTAATTCTAGTAATTTTCTGGTAGTGTCTTTAGGGTTTTCTGTGTAGAGGATCACGTCATCTGCAAACAGTGAGAGTTTTACTTATTTTCCAATCTGGATTCCTCTTATTTCTTTCTCTTCTCTGATTGCTGTGGCTAAAACTTGAAAACTGTGTTGAACAGTAGTGGTGAGAGTGGGCACCCTTATCTTGTTCCTAAATTTAGGGGAAATGGTTTCAATTTTTGCCATTGAGGATAATATTTGATGTGGGTTTATCATATATGGCTTTCATTATGTTGAAGTATGGTCCTTCTATGCTTGCTTCCTGGAGTTGGTTTTTTTTTTTTTTTTTTTCCCATAAATGGATGTTGGATTTTCTCAAAGGCTTTCTCTGCATCTATTGAAATAATCATATGGTTTTTATCTTTCAATTTGTTAATGTGGTATGTTACATTGATTGATTTGTGGATATTGAAGATTTTTTTTTTTTTTTTTTTCCCATAAATGGATGTTGGATTTTCTCAAAGGCTTTCTCTGCATCTATTGAAATAATCATATGGTTTTTATCTTTCAATTTGTTAATGTGGTATGTTACATTGATTGATTTGTGGATATTGAAGAATCCTTGCGTCCCTGGGATAAAGCCCACTTGGTCATGATGCGTGATCTTTTTAATATGTTGTTGGATTCTGTTTGCTAGAATTTTGCTAAGGATTTTTGTATGTATGTTCATTAGTGATATTGGTCCGTAGTTTTCTTTTTCTGTGGCATCTTTGTCTGGTTTTGGAATTAGGATGATGATGGCCTCATAGAATGAGTTTGGCAGTTTACCTTCCTCTGCAATTTTATGGAGGAGTTTGGGTATGATAGGTGTTAGCGCCTCTCTAAATTTCTGGTAGAATTCATCCGTGAAGCCATCTTGTTCTGGGCTTTTGTTTGTTGGCAGATTTTTGGTTAAAGTTTTGATTTCTAAGCTTGTGATGGGTCTGTGGAGATTTTCTATTTCTTCCTGGTTCAGTTTTGAAAGGCTATACTCTCCTAAGAATTCGTCCCTTTCTTCCAAGTTGTCCATTTTATTGGCATATAGTTGTTGATAGTAGTCTTTTATGATCCTTTGTATTTCTGTGTTGTCTGTTGTGATTTCTTCATTTTCATTTCTAATTTTGTTGATTTGATTCTTCTTTTTTTTTTTTCCTTCATGAGTCTGGCTAATGGTTTGTCTATTTTATTTACCTTCTCAAAGAACTAGCTGTTAGTTTTGTTGAATTTTGTTATAGCTTCCTTTGCTTCTCTTTCATTTATTTATCCCCTAATTTTTATGATTTCTTTCCTTTTACTAACCCTGGGGTTCTTCATTTCTTCTTTTTTTTTTAGTTGCTTTAGATGTCAAGTTAGGTTATTTATTTATTTTTTCTCTTGTTTCTTGAGGTAAGCTTATATAGCTATGAACATTTCCCTTAGCACTGCTTTTACTGAATCCTATAGGTTTTGGGTTGTCGTGTTTTCATTTTCATTTGTTTCTATGCATATTTTGATTTCTTCTGTGATTTGCTGGTTTTTCAGAGCATATTGTTTAGATTCTGTATGTTTGCATTTTTTATTTTTTTCTAGTACTGACATCTAATCTTACTGCATTGTGATCAGAAAAGATGCTTGAAATGATTTCAATTTTTTGTTAATTTACCAAGGCTAGATTTATGACCCAGGATGTGCTCTATCCTGAAGAATGTTCTATGTGCACTTGAGAAAAAGGTGAAATTCATTGTTTTGGGGTGAAATGTCCTATAGATATCAATTAGGTCTAACTGGCCCATTGTATCATTTAAAGTTTATGTTTCCTTGATGATTTTCTGTTTGATTGATCTATCCATAGGTGTGAGTAGGGTGTTAAAGTCTCCCACGATTATTGTGTTACTGTTAATTTCTCCTTTCATACTTGTTAGCATTTGCCTTACATATTACAGTGCTCCTATGTTGGGTTCACATATATTCATAATTGTCATATCTTCTTGGATTGATCCTTTGATCATTATGTACTGTTCTTCTTTGTCAGTTTTCAGTCTTTATTTCAAAGTCTATTTTATCTGATATGAGTATTGCTACTCCTGCTTTCTTTTGGTCTCCATTTGCATAAAATATCTTTTTACAGCCTTTCACTTTCATTCTGTACATGTCCCTTGGCTTCAGACAGTCTCTTGTAGACAGCATATACAGGGATCTTATTTTGGTATCCATTCAGCCAGTCATTGTCTTTTGGTTGGGGTAGTCAACCCATTTACATTTAAGGTAATTATTGATAAGTGTGATCCCACTGTCACTTACTTTGTTGTTTTGGGTTCAAGTTTATAAATCTTTACTGTGTTTCCTGTCTAGAGAAGATCCTTTAGCATTTGTTGAGCTGGTTTGCTAGTGCTGAATTCTCTCAGCTTTTGCTTGTCTGTGAAGCTTTTGATTTCTCCTTCATATTTGAATGAGATCCTTGCTGGTTACAGTAATCTGGGTAGTAGGCTTTTATCTTTCATCACTTTAAGTGTATCCTGCCATTCCCTTCTGGCTTGAAGAATTTCTATTCAATGATCAGCTGTTATCCTTATGGGGATCCTCTTGTGTGTTATTTGTTGCTTTTCCCTTGCTGCTTTTAAAATGTGTTCTTTGTGTTTGGGCTTCATTAATTTGGTTAATATATATCTTAGAATGTTTTTGTCTTGGGTTTATCCTTAGTAGGCTTTTATCTTTCTCACTTTAAGTGTATCCTGCCATTCCCTTCTGGCTTGAAGAATTTCTATTCAATGATCAGCTGTTATCCTTATGGGGATCCTCTTGTGTGTTATTTGTTGCTTTTCCCTTGCTGCTTTTAAAATGTGTTCTTTGTGTTTGGGCTTCATTAATTTGGTTAATATATATCTTAGAATGTTTTTGTCTTGGGTTTATCCTGTTTGGGGTTATCTGGGTTTCTTGGACTTTAGTGGCTATTTCCTTCCTGACTTTAGGGAAATTTTCAACTATTATCTCCTCACATATTTTCTCATGCCCTTTCCTTTTGTCTTCTTCTGCTGGGACTCCTATGATTCGAATGTTGGGGCATTTAACATCATCACAGAGGTCTCTGAGGTTGTCCTCATTTGTTTTACTTCTTTCTTCTTTTTTTTCCTCTCTATTTCATTTATTTCCACCATTCTTTCACCTGACTTATCCTCTCTTCTGCCTCAGCTATTCTACTGCTGTTTCCCTCCAGAGTGCTTTTGATATCCATTTGTATTATTCATTATAGATCAACTCTTCTTTATTTCTTCTATGTCCTTGTTAAACACTTCTTGCATATTCTCAGTCTTTGTCTCAAGACTATTTATCTGTAACTCCATTTAGTTTTCAAGATTTTGGATCCTCTTTACTATCATTATTCTGAATTCTTTTTCAAAATTATTCTGAATTTTCTTTTGATTGTTTTGGTGGGCATTTATCATGTTCCTTTACCTGATGAATACTTCTCTGCCTTTGCATTTTGTTTAGATTGCTGTATTTGGGGTGATCTTTCTGTAGTCTGGAAATCTGTAGTTCCTTTTTATTGTAGAGGTTGTTCCCTGTGGGTTAGTTTGGACTAGTAGATTGTCAAGCTTTCCTGGTTAGGGAAGCTTGCATCTGTATTCTGGTGGGTGGAGCTGGATCTCTTCTCTCTGGAGTGCAATGAAGTGCCCAGGAGTGAGTTTTTGGGTGTCTATGGGTTTGACATGACTTTGGTCAGCCTGTCTTTTAGTGTTCGGGCTGTGTTCCTATGTTGGAGAGTTAGTATGGTATATCTTGCTCTGGAACTTGTTGGCTCTTGGATGGAGCTTGGTTTCTGTGTAGGTATGGAGGCTTTTGGGTGAGCTCTTGTTGATTAATGTTTCTGGAGTAAGGAGTTTCCTAGTGTTCTCAAGTTTTGGATTTAATCCTCCTGTTGCTGGCTTTCAGTCTTATTCTAAGGTAGCCTTAAGACTGTCCCAAGTGGGCTGTGCACCTTCTTGGTCCCAGCCGCTTGGTTTCACGGGTGCGCTGTGAGAGCACTGTCTCAGGTATGCCATGTGTCTCCTCTGGGTAGCTGATCTCAGGCTGCGACCCTCCTGGTGGATGTCAACCGTTCAGGATCCCAGGAAGACTTGTATAGCACCTGGGAGCCTGCTCACAGTTTGGTGGAGGCTGCTGGTCTCTGGGGCTGAGAATGGAATAGCCCCTTGCCTTCCAGCTCTGGCTGTCACCTGCCTGCCTCTCTGCCTCCTGTGGTAGGAGAGGGACCTGTGTGCATCTGGCTAGCTCTCCTTTGGTATTCACTCAATCCTTTGTTCTGTGAGAGGGCCAGGCTCTGCATTAGGTTAGAGCCTTTTGCGGGGAAAGTTTTTTTTTGTTTTTGTTTTTGTTTTCCTCTCCATGGCTATCTTACAGTTTGTATTGCTATCTCAGGTAAGCTCCCTCAGATTGTCCACAAGGCATTCAGGCCCAGTCCTTACCCTAAGCATTCAAGCCGCTCCTCCCTGTCCAGCCCCTGCTCACTAGTGGCCAACGCAAGCATCTGGGCTACTTCTCTTCTGGTAGTTGCAGTTAGGTGCGTATTCTGAGTTTGTTTTTGTTTGTTTGTTTCTGCTGGTTATGTTGCCCTCTGAGGTTCCAAAACTCCCCACAGACCTGCCAGTGAGAGGGTTTCCTACTGTTTTGAAACTTCTCCTCCTTCACAACCCCCTCCCCACAGCGGGTCTCCATCCCTAACTCTTTTGTCTCTCTTTTTGTCTTTTATATTTTGTCCTACCTCTTTTCAAAAAGCATGGGCTGCCTTTCTGGGTGCCTGGTGTCCTCCACCAGCGTTCAGAAGTTGTTTTGTGGAAGTTGCTTAGCATTCAGATGATCTTTTGATTAATTTGTAGGGGAGAAAGTGGTCTCCCTGTCCTATTCTTCCACTGTCTTGGTTTTTAAACTTTTGTATTTACCACAGGATTGACTGTGTGGTGGTTTATGTTATAACCTCCATGTTTGTAGTCATATGGTTCACTATGAAGGAGAAAGGCTTTAACACATGTTTTGTTAAATACCTTTTTTGAAAATTATTTCTCTGGACTCCAACCAGTTCATTCTGAAGGAGATCGGCCCTGGGATTTCTTTGGAAAGAATGATGCTAAAGCAAAACTACAGTATTTTGGCCACCTCATGAGAAGAGTTGACTCATTGGAAAAGACTCTGATGGTGGGAGGGACTGGGGGCAGGAGGAGAAGGGGACGACCGAGGATGAGATGGCTGGATGGCATGACTGACTCGATGGACGTGAGTCTGAGTGAACTCCGGAGATGATAATGAACAGGGATGCCTGGCGTGCTGCGATTCATGGGGTCGCAAAGAGTCGGACACGACCGAGCGACTGAACTGAACTGAGTTGTCACTTTTATTTTCATTCTTATAATTTATTGTAGTTTGTCCCTGGTTACGTTAGTGAGTGGTTGAACTATGACTAGCTCTTGTAGGGATCAGTATTGTAACTTCCATATTTCTGAATTGAAGCACGTATGTTTTGAGGTTATTTTATTTTTTCAACCTGGTGTTTAGTAAATTTCTAATATGTGCTACTTTTGTGTATTCTATTTTAGAAGGCAAAACAGTTGATTACCCCACCCCCTCAACCCTCCAACTATGCTTAATTCGAGAGTATTGTTGTGAAAGTAGCAATGGCACTGAAGTTACTTCCCCATCACAGCATTCTGAGTTTAGAAGAGATGCTGCCAGGACATCTATAGATTTCACAATAATCCCCAGACATGAAGCTCACTGAGGTTTAGAAAAATCAACTTTTCAAAGCTCATTTGTGCCAGTCACATTTTGAAGTCAATGACATACTTTATTCTCTGCAGTTTCTTTGTTTTTTGTTTTTTGTTTTTGTTTTTTTTTTCTCATTTAAGGATCTTCTGTATCAGGGCCTATTTTACTTTGACAACTAGTGCTTCTTCTCACCCCTTTGGAAAACAGTGTGGGTGATGAAGAATTGGTTGAGAATGTTTGTGATGGACTTTTATTAAAATGGATGATTTAGCCCAGCCTTTTTGTCATGGTGTTCTTCTCTTTCTTGTGGATTTTCCCTGAGTAGTAATCAGTTCTGTGGACATAACTCACATTTTTGTGGCCTCCCTTTTAAATCTTGAAAGCCAGGAGAAGTGTGGAACCTGGAACCCAGATGACAGAAGCAAACAAGGGACTGAGAGGGATTTTTCTCCAGATTTGTAGTGCACAAAGTTGTTTCATTCTGACTCTTTGTGACCCCATGGACTGTAGCCTACCAGGCTCTTCTGTCCTTGGAATTCTCCAGGCAAGAATACTAGTTTGGGTTGCCATGTCCTCCTCCAGGGGATCTTCCTGACCTAGGGATCAAACAAATGCCTTTTATGTCCACATGCATTGGCAGGGAGGTTCTTTACCACTAGCACCTCCTGGGAGGCCCCCAGATTTGTACTAGACTTTGGAAATCTGAAAGGTGATTTATTTCCTTTCTATTATCTTTATTGTCTCGCTGAGGGGTTGGCCAAACAGAAGGCCTTAGTAAGTATAGCCTCTATCACTGAACCCAGGTATGCTGTTGTCATCTGTGCACCACAGACAATATTCAGGGGATAGATTTGGCTGTTATTTCTTAACAAGATTTCATTTACAAACACTGGCTCCAGTTAGCCAGCCCCAGGTCTATACTTAGGTAATATATAACAAGTAAATTTATTGTGTCAGTTTGATTTTCTTTCCGTCTCTAACCATGTGTGGTCATCAGCCAGTCATATAATATAGTACTGTTATATAATAAAAACTGAATTACTTCCCTGAAAAAATACAGATCCTCTCCCTATGCTGTGTTGCTCATTGTCCAAGGGGCTGCCAGGTGGACAGGTACAGTGGCACAGTATTTCATGGGGAACCAATAATTGAGTGGTCAGTGTGATTGGAGCATACTGTCCAGTGTGAGGGTAGGGGTGAGAGAGGCATCTGTAAAGAGTGTGGTTGGTACCCAGAGCAGTTGATGGAGTCTTCTGGTAGATGGATTTAGGAATTGGAACTCAGTCCCAAGAGCAGTAGGGAACAGCTGGAGGGTTTTAGCCAGAGGAGAGAACATTCTAGGTGCTTCTGGAGTCTTGACCTAGGGTTGTTCTGTAGGTCTGACTTGAAGGCTGGAAGATTCTGTAGAAGATGGTGTGGGAATCCAGAGTGTGGAGGTGCTGTCCTTAGCTATGGGAGCAGTGCTGGGGATGATGAAGGAGCAGATGATACTGGTAGACTAGTGGTGCTCAAATGTGAGCAGGCATTAGAATCACCTGGAGGACTTGGGGGCATAATTGCTCAGTTTAGGTCTTATGGAATTTAAGGATAATATACTGAAAGATATGCAAAAGTAATCGATTATTTGTGTCTAGAGGTCAGGAGACAGAGCCTACGGAGAGAGAGATGGAGTCTTTGTACAGATGATCCCTGAAGCTGTTAGGCATTGAAGAGTGCCCACAGGATGAGAATCAAGTAGGGCCTGACATGCAGATGAATGTTTATGCAATGGGCAGGGGAAAGCTGCATGGGACAGGTGAAGAGCAGTTAGAAGTGGGGCAGAGAGACAGATAAAAGACAGATGGAGAAGTGATACCAAACAATGCTAAGAGGTCAAGGAAGAGTGAGATTAAAAAGTAGTCATTGAATTTGCTAAAGTTATTGTTAGTAACCTTGCAGATGTAGAGAGCGGTCTAGGTTGATCTATATGTCTTTTTTGAGGGGACACTGGCCACGTCTCTGCATGTTGAAGCTGGATGAAGGGTCAAGGTGAGCTGGGGAGAAAGGAAAGGGTCAGCGCAGGAGTGTGGTGAACACCAGAGGCCTTGTGTCAGGGTTGTTATGAGAGTGGAAGGAGAGATACCTTTTTAAATAAAAGCTTGGGTGTGTTTAGAGTGTGTGCAGATGCTGAAAGGAAGGACCCTATAGAGAAGGAGAATTGATGGATAGCATGTGGTCCTCAGAGTGTCAGAGGGATAGGATGTGTAGCTCAGCTCAAGGTTGGCCTGGGACACGAGTAGCAACACCTGTGTGTGAAAAGAGACTGGGAAAGGGAGATGCAATGCAGGTGGGCTTTCTTTACCTGTGGCTCATGGGAAGGTGAGGGGATGCTGGCAGTGTCCGTGTTTGTTGTGTGTTAGGAGACTTTGACCTCTGCACTGAGTGAGTAGGGGTATGTAAGGGCAAATGTTTGAAAATAGTGTGGAAACGCTTCATGTGGATGCACAGAACCATCACTGAAGACTGGTAGGGGGAAAGGAGGTGCTTCTGGGGGCTGGTGGTGATACAGGATGGGGATAATGTTGATTTTTCCCAAGCACTGGGTGCAGCAAAGGTGAAACAGTGCACACCTCTCTGGCTGGTGCTTTGCTGGATGGGTGATACATCTGAAGGTCAGTGAGGATGGGAATTGGGAATGGAGTTGACAAGTGAGGTCTCTCGAGCTCAGAAAGGAGGAGTGACTTACCTGTGGCTGAAGTACTTAGGACACCCAGAAATATGTCTCCCGACAGTCAGGTCAGTTGCTTTTCTCCACACCACCCTGCCTTCGTGAGAACAAGAACTTCTGACTGAAACAGATTCTAAATTTTCCTGTGTTCTCGGTGGTTAATAGTCCCAGAACATTCATTAATGAGGTTGGGTATGAGTGTTTTCTTTAACAAAGTAATTCTGTTCTGTGAATTTTCTGTAAAGAATTTTGGACATCTTTAAAGCTGTTTGAGAAAGATGCTGGGGATCCTTGTAGTAAATACTAAGTATTCAAAGATCGAAGACAGCCTAGGAAGAGTGGAGCAAGTATTAGTAGCCTGAGAAATCTGTGTGAGCAATAAGGACCTAGAGATGTACTTTAAATGCTGCCCTCAGAGGAGGACTTTTAAAATGATAATTTTTCCATGATGATTCATATAAAAATGTTGGTGTCACTGGTTCACTTAAACAATACCCTGGAAGAAGAGCAGTTTTGATCAGAGACTGAAGGGATGGGCTAAGGGTGCTGCTCAGAAATGTGTTGGCATGTCCAGATACCCGTGAGTTTAGAGAAACCGCATTTGAGCCTTCAGGTAGGAGTAAAGTGCTTGGGTGTCATCACCATTGTTTTCAAAGGCCAAACTTCTTGAGACACCTGATGGTCCTTAGAGAAGGTCTTACTGATCCTGTGAGAAGCATGAGAATAGGCTAGCCTTGAAAGCAAAGTCAAAATATAACTGAAATTAGGGATTGGCATGAATGGAATCTGAAAATGCCCTCATTTTGTAGTAACTATCGGTTGTATGTTGTCTGTATATCTATTGAAGGTGGATGGGGATGAGGATAGTTAGACACATGGAGTCCTTGGGTCACAGGACACAGTGGAGGAAACCTTTCTTTCTAGTTTTCTATTACAAATGCAGCCAATATTTACTAAAATGGGAGGGGAGCTTCAGATTACAAATAGATGGCAGCAGAAGCCAAGGCAAGATCCGAGGAGTAATCCTGCATGACTTAACTTAGATGCCAATCTTGACTTAACACTTTGCAAACAGGAGCTGTTCAGGAGACAAGCTCTGTGATTCCTGCACCTAGTGGCAGAGGGTCTTTGAGAGGCCCTGTTGGTGCATCCACCACCCTTCTGCTCAGGTGTCAGTTACAAAACTGAAATACAGTGGTATTCATATGCTGACTGATTTCACAGTATTTGGGAAAAATATGTGCTGAAGTTATCTAATTAGACAAAATTTACTCCCACAGAGGATATATTGATTTGAGTTAAAAATCTGCCAGTTTATTGGTTGCTCACTTGATAGTGTAATTTCAGTTGGCAACTGCAATGAGCACATCCTTTAAAGTGGTATCATGGGACTTACCTGGTGGTCCAGTGGCTAAGACTCTGTGTTTCCACTGCAGGGGGGTTAGGTTTGATTCCTGGTTAGGGAACTAAGATCTCACATGCAGTGCAGCATGGCCAAAAGAGAAGAATTTTATCCTGACACAGCAGAAGTTTGAGACTCACTGTGAGTACCAGCAGTGAGGGCCTACAGGTGGGTGATGCTTTCCTCAGTGTGAGCAGGAAAGCATGGGAGGGATGATTAGGTCCACAGCAAATG
>SJYC01046517.1:0-20474 GCA_006408675.1 Madoqua kirkii | reverse complement strand
TTTTAAATGTACAAAATTGACAACAAATACCAAAATGCAAAGAGTAAAAATCTGGAGTAGAGATTGAATTTTCAGAAATACAATATTAAAGAAAAGAAGAAGAAGGAGAAAAAAAAAGCCACCAGAATTATTAAAAGACAACATCCACCACAAAAAGACTATATACAGCGTTTGCTTTAAAAATAGTTTTTTTTGAAAAGTAATAATAGGTTATAAAAATAATAAATAGAGATAAGAGGACTTAAAAATTTAAGAAAGTTTAAAGAAAAAGAAGATGAAAAAGAAAAGAAGAAAAAATAAAACTTAAAAAAATAAAAAAAATCTCGCATCTACATCAACTTAAGAAAAAGATTGATCATAAAAGTAGTAAAGGTATTGATTACTGAAGATTAGGTTTTTAAATGTACAAAATTGACAACAAATACCAAAATGCAAAGATTAAAAATCTGGAGTAGAGATTGAATTTTCAGAAATACAATATTAAAGAAAAGAAGAAGAAGGAGAAAAAAAAGCCACCAGAATTATTAAAAGACAACATCCACCACAAAAATACTATATACAGCGTTTGCTTTAAAAATAGTTTTTTTTTGAAAAGTAATAATAGGTTATAAAAATAATAAATAGAGATAAGAGGACTTAAAAATTTAAGAAAGTTTAAAGAAAAAGAAGATGAAAAAGAAAAGAAGAAAAAATAAAACTTAAAAAAATAAAAAAAATCTCGCATCTACATCAACTTAAAAAAAAGATTGATCATAAAAGTAGTAAAGGTGTATCTGGCCCTTTCTCTGGTGTTGTGGGCTCTGTGGGGTCGCTACCAAGGCAGTTCCCTTTGTTTAACTTCCTCTGCTTGCTGGTCTCTTCCGTGTCTGATTTCCATCTTGACACAAGGAGGGTGGTGATGGACTCTACGCTGGGCTTGCCCCTGCTTGCGGCGCACACTGCTCAGGTTCTATGTTGCTTCTGTGGATAACCGTCTGAGGCCTGCCCTAGGCTTCACGTACCTCCTCGGTCTAAGCCACTCAGGCTTGGTGCTCAAGAAGCCCCCTGAGGCACAGATTTGGTTGGGCCTGAATTTTGTGCCCTTCCCAGGTCCGAGTAGCTAGGGAGTTTGGCGAGCGCAATTGTTGCAATTTCTGGCCTTTCTGTGCTGCTCAGTTTTCTGGGAGTACCACTGGGGCTCCTTCTCAGGCAGATGATGACTGTCCAGAGTCCCCAGAAGTCTTAGTTAGGAAAGAAACCTGCTTGCAATTTGGTAGGTAATGTCTTTCTTGGGCTGCGATCGCCCCCTTCCAGCCCTTAAGGCTCTGGCTGCCTTTCACCAGAGGGGGATGGTCTGCAGCCAGTTATTTCTGATCCATCCTTTTTTCTGTGCATGGTCCTGGCAGTGTTTTATGTTCGAGAGTTTCACATGGTAGCTATCCCACAGTCTGGGTTGCTAGCCCAAGTTAGTTTGTTCTGGCTATGTGTGGGGCGTTATGACTCGATTCTTGAGAAGAGCACTGTAGCCCATGTCTCCCATGGCCCAATTCTTAGAAAGCACTGCCGCTTGCGCCTCCCGCTCCTCCCTGCCCAACCCCCACTTGCTAGAGTCGGATGCAGACGTCTGCACTGCTTTTCCACTGGGAGATTTACTGTTGGGCTCGTATTCTGTTGGTTTTAATTATTTATTTATTTTTCCTTCCTGTTATGTTGCCCTCTGTGCTTCCAAGGCTTGCCACAGACTCGGTTGCAAGAATGTTTCCTGGTGTTTGGAAACCTCTCTTTTTAAGAGTCTCTTCCTGGGATGGGATTCCCTTCCTGGGACGGAGCTCCCTCCCTTCCTCTTTTGTCTCTTTTTTCGTCTTATATATTTATTCTTACCTGTTTTTGAAGCCAATGATCTGCTTTGCTGGATGCCTGATGTCCTCTGCCAGCATTCAGAAGTTGTTTTGTGGAATTTACTCAGCGTTGAAATGTTCTTTTGATGAAGTAGTGAGGGAGAAAGTGGTCTCCCCATCCTATTCCTCTGCCATCTTTTCCCACCCCAAATGCACAGGTTCTAACAGGACCCTTCCTATGTTAACAACTTGGTCTTTATTGTTATTATTTTTAAAATGTTATTCATTTATTTTTGTTTGTGCTGGGTCTTTGCTTTGCGAGGGCTTTTTTTTCTAGTTGTGGTAAGTGGGGGCTTCTCTCTAGTTGTGGTGTGTGAGCCTCTCATTGTAGTGGCTTCTTTTGTTGCAGATCAAGGGCTTTTGAACTTGCAGGCTTCAACAGAGCTTGGTCTCAGTAGTTGTGGCACATGGACTTAGTTACCCTATAGCATGTGGAATCTTCTTGGACCACGATTGAACCCATATCCCCTGCAGGCAGATTCTTAATCACTAGAGAAGTCCAAATTCTTGGTCTTTAGAAATGGCTGCTCAGGGCCTCTGTTTTGTGTAACTGTGTTTGCACTCTGAAGAGTAGCTTGTCTCAGAAATGATGACTATAGCTGTGGTCATAGTGGCACCTCTGACCACTAATCAACCCATCAGTCTCCCTGGAAGCACCATCCAGGCACCTTGTCTGTAAGAAGTAGAGCTTGTCATGGAGTTTTACCTGGCTTCTCAATGGCTGCAGGTGGTTGGTGACACATTTTAAGGCTGAGTATTTTAGCTTCTGTTTCTGTGAAAGAGACTCAACAGCAGCTGTAAGAAATGTGTGATTGATACTTCTCTTTGGTCTGTATCTCCCTGGAGCAAATTGTCAAAACTCATCTTCTGCTAATACCTTTGAGAAAGCATAAGCTCCAATATGGGAAGCCTGGATTTCGAGGGAGGGGCGTCCTGTCCAGAAAACTCAGGAATGTAGTTTTCCGTAGTACTTCCTTCTAGTGAAGAATGTTTCATTACAGGCATTTGGAAATTCTCATCTTAGCTTGGCATTGTGTGTTAGTCATTCAGTATTGCCCAACTCTTTCTGACCCCAGGGACTGTAGCCCACCAGGCTCCTCTGTCCATGAAAGTCTCTAGGCAAGAATACTGGAGTGGGTTGCCATTCCCTTCTCCAGGGGATCTTCTTGACCCAGGGATCAAACCCAGGTCTCCTGCATTTCAGGCAGATTCTTTACTGTCTGAGCCGTGAGGGATGCCCACCAGGCTCCTCTGTCCATGAAAGTCTCTAGGCAAGAATACTGGAGTGGGTTGCCATTCCCTTCTCCAGGGGATCTTCTTGACCCAGGGATCAAACCCAGGTCTCCTGCATTTCAGGCAGATTCTTTACTGTCTGAGCCGTGAGGGAAGCCCTCAGCTTGGTGTTGGTCAGTATCTAATTATGAGACTGGATTGATAATGAGCAGTGCTCTGCTCCTTCCTGAGCAGGACTCTGGTCCCAGCACTGAGACCAAGGATTCTGTTCCCAGGCAGCCCTGGCTCTCAGCCCTCTTTGCTTGTTCCTCCTCACGGGTGGATACCTCTAAGGGCCCTGATATTGATAGCACATACATCACACTCTCTGCCATCTAATTCAGTCCTGGTCTCTCCCCCAGGCTCTGGCTAAACCAGTGTGTCCTTCTCTGGGCCCTTCTGTTACTCTGAGCTACGTTTCCTCTCACCCCACTGATTTCTTTTACTTCTACCTTTAACTTAAAGTTGGTTTCTTTTTATCAGTTCATAATTTTTTGAAATCCCCCCCCCCCCACCGCAAAAAAATGATACACCATGTCCACGGGCAAATGAGAAGCCCCAACAAGACAGTAGGAGGGGCGAAATCACGTTTAGAATCAAACCTTATAACTGCCAGAAATGCTTGGAGGGCTCAAACAAAACCTTGTATGCACCAGGATCCAGAGAACCCACAGAGATTGGGGTCCCTGCCTTTGAGTGTCTGAATGTCTCCTGCAGAAGCACAGGTCAGCAGTGGCCTGCTACAGGAACAGGGGCTCTGGCTTCAGCACACCTGGGAGATGGGGTGTGTGAGCGCCACCACAGAGCTACTGAGTATACAACCTACAAACTGGAGAACAATTTTCCCAAAGAAGTTCTCACACTGTTGTGAAAGTTCTAGGGCCTGCAACAGATTTCCTAACCTGGAAATCCAGAGAATGGACTGAGAACCCCAGGGAATTTGATTTTGAAGGCCAGTGGGATTTGATTATAGAACTTACAGGGAACTGGGGAAACAGACTCTTGGAGAGCACAAACAGAACCTTGTGTGCACTGGAACCCAGGAGAAAGAAGCAGTGACCCTACAAGGGACTGAGCCATACTTGTCTGTGAGTGTCCAGGAGTCTCGGGCAGAGGCATGGGTCAACACTGACCTGCCATGGAGTCAGGGACATTGAATACAGCAGTGCCCACATAAGTCCTTTTGAAGGAGGTTGCTGCATAACCCCTACCATAGTCTGGCCTCAGGCCAAACTACAAGGAGGGAACAAAACCCTACCCATCAGTAGAAAATTGGATTAAAGATTTATTGAGCATGGCCCTGCCCATCAGACCAAGACCCAGATTTCCTCACATCCAGTCCCTCCCATCAGGAAGCTTCTACAAGCCTGTTATCCATCAGAGGGTAGGCAGAATGAAAGCCACAATTACAGAAAACTAACCAAACTGATCACTTGGATCACAGCCTTGTCTAACCCAGTGAAACTATGAACCAAGACAGACAAGTCATGGTGGCGAGTTCTGACAAAACAGTCCACTGGAGAAGGGAATGGCAAACCACTTCAATATTTTTGCCTTGAGAATCCCATGAGCAGTATGAAAACGTGAAAAGATATGACACTGATAGATGAACACCCCAAGTCGATAGGTGCCCAATACGCTACTGGAGAAGACTAGAGAAATACCTCCAAAAAGAATGAAAAGGCTGAGCTAAAGTGGAAACAATGCCCAGTTGTGGATGTGACTGGTGATGGAAATAAGGTTCAATGCTTTAAAGAACACTATTGCATAGGAACCTGGAATGTTAGGTTCATGAATCAAGCTAAATTGGGAGTGGCCAAACAGGAGATGGAAAGTGAGCATCAACATTTTAGAATCAAACTAAAATGGACTAGAATGGGCTAATTTAATTCAGATGACCATTATATCAACTACAGCAGGCAAGAATCCCTTGGAAGAAATGGAGTAGCCCTCATAGTCAACAAAAAGTCCAAAATGCAATACTTAGGTGCAATCTCAAAATGACAGAAAGGTCTCTGTTCATTTCCAAGGCAAATCTTTCAATATCACATTAATCCAAGTCTATGCCCCAAACACTAATGCTGAAGAATCGAACAGTTCTATGGTAAGCTACAAGACCTTCTAAAACTAACACCAAAAAAAAAAAGAAAAAAAAAAGATGTCTTTTTCATCATAGGGAACTGGAATGCAAAAATAGGAACTCAAGAGATACCTAGAGTAACAGGCAATTTTGGCCTTGGAGTACAAAATGAAGAGGGCAAGGGCTAACAGTTTGGCCAAGAGAACACAGTGGTCATAGCAAATGCCCTCTTTCAACAACACGTAGAGAGGTGACTCTACACATGGACATTACTAGATGATCAGTACTGAAATCAGATTGATTACATTCTTTGCAGCTGAAGATGGAGAAGCTCTATACAGTCAGTGGGGGAAAAAAAAAAAAAAAGACCAGGAGTTGACTGTGGCTCAGATCATGAACTCCTTATTGCCAAATTCAGACTTATATTGAAAAAAGTAGGGAAAACCACTAGACCATTCAGATATGACCTACATAAAATCCCTTATGATTACACAGTGAAGTGGCAAACAGATTTGATGGATTAGATCTGATAGAGTGCCTAAAGAACTATAGATAGAGGTATATGACTTTGTATGGAAGACAGTGATTAAGACCATCCCTAAGAAAAAGAAATGCAAAAAGGCAAAATAGTTGTTTGAGGAGGCCTTAAAAATAGCTGAGAAAAGAGTCGTGAAAGGCAAAAGAGAAAAAGATATATCCATCTGAATGCAGAGTTCCAAAGAATAGCAAGGAGAGATAAGAAAGCCTTCCTAGTGATCAATGCAAAGAAAGAGAGGAAAACAATATAATATAAAAGACAAGAGATCTTCAAGAAAATTAGAGATACCAAGGGAACATTTCATGCAAGTCCAGTTCAGTCGCTCAGTTGTGTCGACTCTGCGATCCCATGGACTGCAGCATGCCAGGCCTCCCTGTCTATCACCAACTCCCAGAGTTTACTCAAACTCATGTCCATTGAGTCAGTGATACCATCCAATCATCTCATCCTCTGTCGTCCCCTTCTCCTCCCGCTTTCAATCTTTCCCAGCATCAGAGTCTTTTCCAGTAAGTCAGTTCTTCACATCAGGTGGCCAAAGTTTTGGAGTTTCAGCTTCAACATCAGTCCTTCCAATGAACATTCAGGACTGACTTTCTTTAGGATGGACTGGTTGGATCTCCTTGCAGTCCAAGGGACTCTCAAGAGTCCTCTCCAACACCATCGTTCAAAAGCATCAATTCTTCAGCACTCAGATTTCTTTATAGTCCAACTTTCACATCCATACATGACTACTGGAAAAACCAGTAGCTTTGACTAGATGGACCTTTGTTGGCAAAGTAATGTTTCTGCTTTCTCATATGTTGTCTTGCTTGGTCATAGCTTTTCTTCCAAGGAGCAAGCACCTTTTAATTTCATGGCTGCAGTCACCATCTGCAGTGATTTTGGAGCCCCCCAAAATGAAGCCTGCCACTGTTTTGTTTTGTTTCATTTTGTTTTCCTACTGTTTCCCCATCTATTGGCCGTGAAGTGATGGGGCCGGATGCCATGATCTTAGTTTTATTAATGTTGAGTTTTAATCCAACTTTTTCACTCTCCTCTTTCACTTTCATCAAGAGGCTCTTTAGTTCTTCACTTTATGCCATAAGGGTGATGTTATCTGCATATCTGAGGTTATACATATTTCTTCTAGCAATCTTGATTCCAGCTTGTCTTTCATCTAGCCCAGCATTTCTCATGATGTACCCTGCATATAAGTTAAATAAGCACAGTGATAATATACAGCTTTGGCGTACTCCTTTTCCTATTTGGAACCAGTTTGTTGTTCCATGTTCAGTTCTAACTGTTGCTTTCTGACCCGCATACAGATTTCTCAAGAGGAAGGTCAGGTGGTCTGGTATTTTTATCTCTTAATAATTTTCCACAGTGTGTTGTGATTCACACAATCAAGGGCTTTGGAATAGTCAATAAAGCAGAAATAGATGTTTCCTGGAACTCTCTTGCTTTTTTGATGATCCAGTGGATTTTGGCAATTTTAACTCTGGTTCCTCTGCCTTTTCTAAATCCAACTTGAACATCCAGAAGTTCACAGTTCACGTATTGCTGAAGCCTGGCTTGGAGAATTTTGAGCATTACTTTACTAGCATGTGAGGTGAGTACAGCTGTGTGGTAGTTTGAGCATTCTTTGGCATTGCCTTTCTTTGCGATTGGAATGAAAACTGACCTTTTCTGGTCCTGTGACGACTGCTGAGCTTTCCAAATTTTCACTTTCATGCATTGGAGAAGGAAATAGCAACCCACTCTGGTGGTCTTGCCTGGAGAATCCCAGGGATGGGGAAGCTTCATGGGCTGCCGTCTATGCAGTCACACAGAGTCCAACACGACTGAAGTGACTTAGCAAGCAAGCACATGCCAGCAAAATATGCTCAAAATTCTCCAAGTGAGGCTTCAGTAGTATGTGAAATGAAAGCTTCCAGATGTTCAAGCTGGATTTAGAAAGGGCAGAGGAACCAGAGATCAAATTGACAATATCTGTTGGATCATTGAAAAAGCAAGAGATTTCCAGAAAAACATCTACTTCTGCTTCTTTGACTATGTTAAAGTCTTTGACTGTGTGGATCACAACAAACTGAAAATTCCTTAAAGAGATAAGAATACCAAACCAGCTTACTTGATTACTGAAAAACCTGTATGCAGGTCAAGAAGCAACTGTTAGAACCGAACATGGAACAGTGGACTGTTTACAAATTGGGAAATAACTATGTCAAGGTTGTATATTGTCACCCTACTTATTTAACTTATATGTAGAGTACATCATGTGAAATGCCAGGCCAGATGAAGCACAAGCTGGAATCAATATTGCAGGGAGAAATATTAATAACCTCAGATATGCAGGTTAGACCACCGTTATGGCAGAAAGTGAAGGGGAATTAAAGAGCCTTTTGATGAAAGTGAAAGAGCAGAGTGAAAAAGCTGGCTTAAAACAACATTCAAAAAACAAAGTTAACCACATCTGGTCCCATCACTTCATGGCAAAGAGATGGGGAAACAATGGAAACCGTGACAGACTTTATATTCTTGGCTCTAAAATCACTGCAGATAGTGACAGCATCCATGAAATTAAAAGACACTTGTTTCTTGGAAGAAAAGCTATGACCACCCTAGATAGAATATTAAAAAGCAGAGATTTAATTGACCAACAAAGGTCTGTCTCGTCAGTTATGTTTTTTCCAGTTGTCATGTATGGATGTGAGAGTTGGATCATGAAGAAAGTTGAACACCAAAGAACTGATGCTCTTTAACTTTGGTGTTGGAGAAGACTCTTGAGAGTCCCTTGGACTGCAGGGAATTCAGCCCAGTCAATCCTAAAGGAAATCTGCCCTGAATGTTCACTGGAAGGACTGATGTTGAAGCTGAAAATCCAGTAGTTTGACCACCTGATGTGAAGAACTGACTTACTAGAAAAGACTCTGATACTGAGAAAGATTGAAGGCAGGAGGAGAAGGGAACAACAGAGGATGAGATGGTTGGACTGCAACACCTACCTGATGGATGAACAGGAAAACCTGGCATGCTGCAGTCCATGAGGTCACAAAGAATTGTACATGACTGAACGACTGAACTGAACTTAAAATTGGTTTCTTTTTATCGGATGATAGTTGTTTGAAATCTCTCTGTTGGCTTTCTCTTTGTTTCCCTTAATTTCAGTGTCTGTGTGTGTGTGTGTGCGTGCACATCAGTAGTGTCATACAGCATCTTCCTACCAGGCTATTCCCTCCCTCTACCTGCTTTCACACCACTAGGAACCTCAGCATGATGGCCCATTAGCCTGTCTCCATTTCCACTGTGAGCTGGAGGCCCAGGCTCGGATCCTGTCCACAGAAACAAAGTCGTGCTACATACTAATTAGGAAATTCTATTTCTGGAATGCTTGCTGCTCTACTAAGCAGGTCTGTGCAAAGATGAACTTGCATTTCTCAGTGTTTGACCTCCTGGATTTTCCACCTTACTGCTCGTTGCTTCTGACTCTCCTCCTTAGAGCTGTCTGCAGTTTTTGCAGAAAGTCCACAGAACTCACATGGCCTTTTCTGAGCTGCTCGCTTACTCTTGACTGCCTAGCACACGTTTAATCCCCTGCCATCTGCTGTTGGCCCTTCCCTGTTTCAAATGTCTTTCTTTCTTCTCAGCAACCATCCAACCCACTCATTCTGTGCTGGGACTCCTCATTTTAGTGGGAAGTCTATAGTTTTATGTGATCTTCCTTGGTTTCATCTTATACGAATTGATATTTTTCTTTTTACAAATGCCTGGAAAACTTGCTTCTACTTTTCTACCAGTATTTTGTCCTTTATTTTCCAATTTCCAAGCCCATCAACATATTTCAGATATATCTGAAATGATGACTATCCCCTTAATTTTGAAAATTCATTTTCCTTACATCTAGTTGGATCTTAGGCAAATTTAAACAACACTTCCTAGAAAGTCGCTTTCAGTTCACTTGCTATAAAACAGGAATTTTTTTCTCCTTTCTTCTTCCTGCTACTAAAATGTATCGATAGAAAGTAAAGTCCTTACAACTCTTCCCCCACCCCCTTGTCTTTACACACGCATGTGTGCATGTGCACTGGCTTGCATGCAATTGCCCAGCTCCCATCACATCTGCAGACTCTGATTGTGCATGTCTGCCTGCTGAAAGCCTTGATCTCCATGTTCCATTGACATCTCAGATTCAGCTTATCTGAAATCAGATTCCTTTGCAAAATGTCAAATGATCCTTCTTTCTTGAAGGCATGAATGTGACTTCCTTCCACCTGCCTGTGTCCTGGGGCCCTGTGGCCCCCACCTGTGCCACTCAACTCTCGGGAAGCCTACCCCTGAGCCAAGGACTGCCATCACCTACTTTGGGCAAGAGCCTGGATCAGTCTTCACATTTTCCCGTCTGCTTACTGTCATGGCTCATTCTCACCAGGACTGGGTCTGCTCTGCTTTGCTGAGGGCCCTGTTGCTGCTCATGTGGTGTACACCCCTGCCTTCTCTTCTCTCCATTGTGACTGTCCCCGGTTCCCCAAGAGCCCCACAATTCTCTGTCCCTGGTGTGCCTACTTCAACCTTGTCCTGAGTGCTCTCGAGCCTTTAGTTTTTGTTTCCAATAATAATTTTCATTTCTTTAGTGTTCAGTTTTATTTTTAAATACTTTAAAAATCCTTCCAGGAAGTTTTTCCGATCATCTTAATCAAGGGGAACCTGGCTTCATATTGAATCACTGCCACAGAGGTACTTTTCCTGAGATTCCAGTCAGTCTTCCATTTTACAGTATATTTGCACCTTTTATAAAATGCCCGTGGGGTTTTGACTGAAGTGTTTTGAGTTTAGACACTTGAGTTTGAGTCCTAGCTTGTTTACTTTGTAACTATATGATCTGGAGCAAATTGTTTATTTGAGGTTCAGTTTTTCATCCATAAAGTGAGGAAAGTCAAAGGGATATTGGTAAGGATTAAATGACATATCAAGTACTTAGGTAAGTGAAGTGATGTTCGGAGTGTATAGTTAGATCCTCAGGGGGTTTGGGTCTTGGCACTTGCCCCATGGCATTGGTCAGCTCCCATGGCCTCTATGGGCCTCTGTTACCACTTGGTAAAAATGGGCGGTTGATGACCACATGCCCAACACAGAATGGATGCCAGAGCCATCTTATCATTGTTCTTGTCGATACATGCATACCTGGATATCTCCAGTCAGTGTTCATTCTTCCTTAATTCTCCCTCCTGCATCTTCATAAGCTGGTTGTTTATAGACAAGGAACCACAAACTTTTGCAGCTAAGCTTCTAGATGATGGTGCTGGGATTTATGATTTAAATTGAGGAGTTTCCTGGCTTAAAGATCATGTACTTTGTGTGAGATCATGATGAAGCTAATATGCAGTAGGGGATTCTGCCAGTGTTAGTATTCATACTTACCTAGGAATAGCCCACCTTCATGTCTCAGGAGAGCTCCTGCTTAACTGGGGGTGAGAAGCACATAGATCAAATGTGAAAGAGGAATTGTAGATGCTAAATATGCTGTGGGAACACAGACAATACCATGCTTAACTTCCTGGGGCAGAACAGGGTGAGAAGCCCCCACCACACCCAGAGAAGGGGCATTCATAGTGGTACTTGAAGGCTAAGTAGGAGTTTGCCAGGTGGAAAGCCAAGAGGTCTTAGAGAAATCATCTGTGCCAGAAGCATGGGGCTCTGATGGATCCTGGCACATCCAGAAAACAGGGAGTCATCTGGGGTGGCAGGAGCAAAGGGGCTCTTGAGGAGTATGGGAGGAGATGTGGTGGGCAGATGGTCATGGGTTAGGGCACATGTATGGGCCATATCAGGACACAGAATTCCATCTCAGAATCATTGAAGATCTGTAAGGTGTTTTCCTGGCAAGTGATGGGTGTGCTTGTCTTTGCTTTATTTGAGGTCTCCCTGCACAGTGGGATATGGCTGCATGAGTGTGGCAACCAAGGAAGAGATTATTGAAATCTTTTAAACAAGGTTTGAGAGCTGGATCAATTGAGGTGAATGACAGTCTCATTTTAGAGATAGGTCTGAATTAGAGATGATTGGTTTCAGCTACTGACTAGACTTAGAATGTGCAGGGTTGTCAAAAGTCAACAGGTTTCTAGATTGGGAGATTGGATGGAATATATAATTTTAAAGTAATTTTAAATCATACTCTCAAAATTTCTGAACAATTCTCAGTTTGTCAATGAAAGGACTCCTTAGTTACATCATTTAACAGCAAACAGCAAACCTAATTAGATGCCTTTTTAAAATGGTGGCTGGGACTTGGGAAGGCCCTTGCAAAGAGAAGCTTTCAGTTTGGTTTGAGGCAGATCAAAACCATTCATTTAAATTCCATTCCAGTCCACTTATGAAATTTTAATTTAGGATACTTCAGATTCATCGATTACTTGCTGAAAAGACTGAAGTCTCTGCATGGGAGCTTCTATTTGATTCATCTGTGTTGCTCATGCTGTGGTTTCAAAGGCACGCTGGGGATGTCTTGCTCCATGCTGGGTGTGGGGGGTGGTGCTAGCAGGCTTGCATCTCTGAAACAGAGGCCATGAACTTGCCTCAAAGGAAGGGCTTTTTTTTTTTTAAAAGAAAGAAAGAAAAACAAAGACACTTCTAATATCTGAATTAGAGCAGGACAGGGTCAGCAGGCACTTTGAGCCTGGGATGGTGTATTGGACCCTGTCACCCAAAAAGTTAAAGCAAAATGTTCTGACTAGGAAGATGGAATTTGAGTGTCTGCAGGTGAGTAAAGGTTGAACAGACATAGCTGTTAATCATCTGAGCAATAATTTATGCTAAAGACAAGAAAACAGGAGAACTAAGGCTTAGAAACAAAAATCTATTTTGCTACTTGAGAAGCCCTTTGAAATCTTTAGAAACAGTGAAAGAACAGAATTTATCATTTGGAATTCATTTTCTCTTCTTTTCTAGTGACTTATTTTTTAAATTTAATTGGAGGGTAATTGCTTTACAATGTTATGTTGGTTTCTGCCATACAACATGCATTACTTATAACTACACATATCTCCTCCCTCTTGAGTCTCCCTTCCATGGCCCCTGCATCCTACCCCTAGATCATCTAGTCCCTTCATTCCTTCCATGCAGATAGGTTTATCAGCACCATTTTTATATATTCCATATATATTAATTAATATATATTTGTTTTTCTCTTTTTGACTTACTTCACTTCATATAACAGGCTCTAGGTTCATCTACCTCACTGCAACTGACACACATTCATTTCTTTTTATGGCTAAGTAGTATTCCATTGTATATATGTACCACAACTTCTTTATCCATTCATCTCTCAGTGGACACCTACATTGCTTCCACGTCCTTGCTGTTGTAAATATGTCTATGCAGTCACACAGAGTCCAACACGACTGAAGTGACTTAGCAAGCAAGCACATGCCAGCAAAATATGCTCAAAATTCTCCAAGTGAGGCTTCAGTAGTATGTGAAATGAAAGCTTCCAGATGTTCAAGCTGGATTTAGAAAGGGCAGAGGAACCAGAGATCAAATTGACAATATCTGTTGGATCATTGAAAAAGCAAGAGATTTCCAGAAAAACATCTACTTCTGCTTCTTTGACTATGTTAAAGTCTTTGACTGTGTGGATCACAACAAACTGAAAATTCCTTAAAGAGATAAGAATACCAAACCAGCTTACTTGATTACTGAAAAACCTGTATGCAGGTCAAGAAGCAACTGTTAGAACCGAACATGGAACAGTGGACTGTTTACAAATTGGGAAATAACTATGTCAAGGTTGTATATTGTCACCCTACTTATTTAACTTATATGTAGAGTACATCATGTGAAATGCCAGGCCAGATGAAGCACAAGCTGGAATCAATATTGCAGGGAGAAATATTAATAACCTCAGATATGCAGGTTAGACCACCGTTATGGCAGAAAGTGAAGGGGAATTAAAGAGCCTTTTGATGAAAGTGAAAGAGCAGAGTGAAAAAGCTGGCTTAAAACAACATTCAAAAAACAAAGTTAACCACATCTGGTCCCATCACTTCATGGCAAAGAGATGGGGAAACAATGGAAACCGTGACAGACTTTATATTCTTGGCTCTAAAATCACTGCAGATAGTGACAGCATCCATGAAATTAAAAGACACTTGTTTCTTGGAAGAAAAGCTATGACCACCCTAGATAGAATATTAAAAAGCAGAGATTTAATTGACCAACAAAGGTCTGTCTCGTCAGTTATGTTTTTTCCAGTTGTCATGTATGGATGTGAGAGTTGGATCATGAAGAAAGTTGAACACCAAAGAACTGATGCTCTTTAACTTTGGTGTTGGAGAAGACTCTTGAGAGTCCCTTGGACTGCAGGGAATTCAGCCCAGTCAATCCTAAAGGAAATCTGCCCTGAATGTTCACTGGAAGGACTGATGTTGAAGCTGAAAATCCAGTAGTTTGACCACCTGATGTGAAGAACTGACTTACTAGAAAAGACTCTGATACTGAGAAAGATTGAAGGCAGGAGGAGAAGGGAACAACAGAGGATGAGATGGTTGGACTGCAACACCTACCTGATGGATGAACAGGAAAACCTGGCATGCTGCAGTCCATGAGGTCACAAAGAATTGTACATGACTGAACGACTGAACTGAACTTAAAATTGGTTTCTTTTTATCGGATGATAGTTGTTTGAAATCTCTCTGTTGGCTTTCTCTTTGTTTCCCTTAATTTCAGTGTCTGTGTGTGTGTGTGTGCGTGCACATCAGTAGTGTCATACAGCATCTTCCTACCAGGCTATTCCCTCCCTCTACCTGCTTTCACACCACTAGGAACCTCAGCATGATGGCCCATTAGCCTGTCTCCATTTCCACTGTGAGCTGGAGGCCCAGGCTCGGATCCTGTCCACAGAAACAAAGTCGTGCTACATACTAATTAGGAAATTCTATTTCTGGAATGCTTGCTGCTCTACTAAGCAGGTCTGTGCAAAGATGAACTTGCATTTCTCAGTGTTTGACCTCCTGGATTTTCCACCTTACTGCTCGTTGCTTCTGACTCTCCTCCTTAGAGCTGTCTGCAGTTTTTGCAGAAAGTCCACAGAACTCACATGGCCTTTTCTGAGCTGCTCGCTTACTCTTGACTGCCTAGCACACGTTTAATCCCCTGCCATCTGCTGTTGGCCCTTCCCTGTTTCAAATGTCTTTCTTTCTTCTCAGCAACCATCCAACCCACTCATTCTGTGCTGGGACTCCTCATTTTAGTGGGAAGTCTATAGTTTTATGTGATCTTCCTTGGTTTCATCTTATACGAATTGATATTTTTCTTTTTACAAATGCCTGGAAAACTTGCTTCTACTTTTCTACCAGTATTTTGTCCTTTATTTTCCAATTTCCAAGCCCATCAACATATTTCAGATATATCTGAAATGATGACTATCCCCTTAATTTTGAAAATTCATTTTCCTTACATCTAGTTGGATCTTAGGCAAATTTAAACAACACTTCCTAGAAAGTCGCTTTCAGTTCACTTGCTATAAAACAGGAATTTTTTTCTCCTTTCTTCTTCCTGCTACTAAAATGTATCGATAGAAAGTAAAGTCCTTACAACTCTTCCCCCACCCCCTTGTCTTTACACACGCATGTGTGCATGTGCACTGGCTTGCATGCAATTGCCCAGCTCCCATCACATCTGCAGACTCTGATTGTGCATGTCTGCCTGCTGAAAGCCTTGATCTCCATGTTCCATTGACATCTCAGATTCAGCTTATCTGAAATCAGATTCCTTTGCAAAATGTCAAATGATCCTTCTTTCTTGAAGGCATGAATGTGACTTCCTTCCACCTGCCTGTGTCCTGGGGCCCTGTGGCCCCCACCTGTGCCACTCAACTCTCGGGAAGCCTACCCCTGAGCCAAGGACTGCCATCACCTACTTTGGGCAAGAGCCTGGATCAGTCTTCACATTTTCCCGTCTGCTTACTGTCATGGCTCATTCTCACCAGGACTGGGTCTGCTCTGCTTTGCTGAGGGCCCTGTTGCTGCTCATGTGGTGTACACCCCTGCCTTCTCTTCTCTCCATTGTGACTGTCCCCGGTTCCCCAAGAGCCCCACAATTCTCTGTCCCTGGTGTGCCTACTTCAACCTTGTCCTGAGTGCTCTCGAGCCTTTAGTTTTTGTTTCCAATAATAATTTTCATTTCTTTAGTGTTCAGTTTTATTTTTAAATACTTTAAAAATCCTTCCAGGAAGTTTTTCCGATCATCTTAATCAAGGGGAACCTGGCTTCATATTGAATCACTGCCACAGAGGTACTTTTCCTGAGATTCCAGTCAGTCTTCCATTTTACAGTATATTTGCACCTTTTATAAAATGCCCGTGGGGTTTTGACTGAAGTGTTTTGAGTTTAGACACTTGAGTTTGAGTCCTAGCTTGTTTACTTTGTAACTATATGATCTGGAGCAAATTGTTTATTTGAGGTTCAGTTTTTCATCCATAAAGTGAGGAAAGTCAAAGGGATATTGGTAAGGATTAAATGACATATCAAGTACTTAGGTAAGTGAAGTGATGTTCGGAGTGTATAGTTAGATCCTCAGGGGGTTTGGGTCTTGGCACTTGCCCCATGGCATTGGTCAGCTCCCATGGCCTCTATGGGCCTCTGTTACCACTTGGTAAAAATGGGCGGTTGATGACCACATGCCCAACACAGAATGGATGCCAGAGCCATCTTATCATTGTTCTTGTCGATACATGCATACCTGGATATCTCCAGTCAGTGTTCATTCTTCCTTAGTTCTCCCTCCTGCATCTTCATAAGCTGGTTGTTTATAGACAAGGAACCACAAACTTTTGCAGCTAAGCTTCTAGATGATGGTGCTGGGATTTATGATTTAAATTGAGGAGTTTCCTGGCTTAAAGATCATGTACTTTGTGTGAGATCATGATGAAGCTAATATGCAGTAGGGGATTCTGCCAGTGTTAGTATTCATACTTACCTAGGAATAGCCCACCTTCATGTCTCAGGAGAGCTCCTGCTTAACTGGGGGTGAGGAGCACATAGATCAAATGTGAAAGAGGAATTGTAGATGCTAAATATGCTGTGGGAACACAGACAATACCATGCTTAACTTCCTGGGGCAGAACAGGGTGAGAAGCCCCCACCACACCCAGAGAAGGGGCATTCATAGTGGTACTTGAAGGCTAAGTAGGAGTTTGCCAGGTGGAAAGCCAAGAGGTCTTAGAGAAATCATCTGTGCCAGAAGCATGGGGCTCTGATGGATCCTGGCACATCCAGAAAACAGGGAGTCATCTGGGGTGGCAGGAGCAAAGGGGCTCTTGAGGAGTATGGGAGGAGATGTGGTGGGCAGATGGTCATGGGTTAGGGCACATGTATGGGCCATATCAGGACACAGAATTCCATCTCAGAATCATTGAAGATCTGTAAGGTGTTTTCCTGGCAAGTGATGGGTGTGCTTGTCTTTGCTTTATTTGAGGTCTCCCTGCACAGTGGGATATGGCTGCATGAGTGTGGCAACCAAGGAAGAGATTATTGAAATCTTTTAAACAAGGTTTGAGAGCTGGATCAATTGAGGTGAATGACAGTCTCATTTTAGAGATAGGTCTGAATTAGAGATGATTGGTTTCAGCTACTGACTAGACTTAGAATGTGCAGGGTTGTCAAAAGTCAACAGGTTTCTAGATTGGGAGATTGGATGGAATATATAATTTTAAAGTAATTTTAAATCATACTCTCAAAATTTCTGCACAATTCTCAGTTTGTCAATGAAAGGACTCCTTAGTTACATCATTTAACAGCAAACAGCAAACCTAATTAGATGCCTTTTTAAAATGGTGGCTGGGACTTGGGAAGGCCCTTGCAAAGAGAAGCTTTCAGTTTGGTTTGAGGCAGATCAAAACCATTCATTTAAATTCCATTCCAGTCCACTTATGAAATTTTAATTTAGGATACTTCAGATTCATCGATTACTTGCTGAAAAGACTGAAGTCTCTGCATGGGAGCTTCTATTTGATTCATCTGTGTTGCTCATGCTGTGGTTTCAAAGGCACGCTGGGGATGTCTTGCTCCATGCTGGGTGTGGGGGGTGGTGCTAGCAGGCTTGCATCTCTGAAACAGAGGCCATGAACTTGCCTCAAAGGAAGGCTTTTTTTTTTTTTAAAAGAAAGAAAGAAAAACAAAGACACTTCTAATATCTGAATTAGAGCAGGACAGGGTCAGCAGGCACTTTGAGCCTGGGATGGTGTATTGGACCCTGTCACCCAAAAAGTTAAAGCAAAATGTTCTGACTAGGAAGATGGAATTTGAGTGTCTGCAGGTGAGTAAAGGTTGAACAGACATAGCTGTTAATCATCTGAGCAATAATTTATGCTAAAGACAAGAAAACAGGAGAACTAAGGCTTAGAAACAAAAATCTATTTTGCTACTTGAGAAGCCCTTTGAAATCTTTAGAAACAGTGAAAGAACAGAATTTATCATTTGGAATTCATTTTCTCTTCTTTTCTAGTGACTTATTTTTTAAATTTAATTGGAGGGTAATTGCTTTACAATGTTATGTTGGTTTCTGCCATACAACATGCATTACTTATAACTACACATATCTCCTCCCTCTTGAGTCTCCCTTCCATGGCCCCTGCATCCTACCCCTAGATCATCTAGTCCCTTCATTCCTTCCATGCAGATAGGTTTATCAGCACCATTTTTATATATTCCATATATATTAATTAATATATATTTGTTTTTCTCTTTTTGACTTACTTCACTTCATATAACAGGCTCTAGGTTCATCTACCTCACTGCAACTGACACACATTCATTTTTTTTATGGCTAAGTAGTATTCCATTGTATATATGTACCACAACTTCTTTATCCATTCATCTCTCAGTGGACACCTACATTGCTTCCACGTCCTTGCTGTTGTAAATAGTGCTGCAGTGAACGTTGCGGTATATGTGTATTTCAGAATTGTGGTTTTCTCAGTTTGTTTGTCTAGTAAGGGGGTTGCTAGGTCACATGGTCATTTTATTCCTAGTTTTTAAGGAGTCTCCATCATGTCCTCCATAGTGGCTGTATCAGGTTATGTTCTTCCCAACAGGGCAACAGGGTCCCCTTCTCCACATATTCTCCAAGCATTTATTTTTTGATGGTGGTCATTCTGACTTATGTATTTATGTTATTCACTCAGTCATGTCCGACTCTCTATGACCCTATAGACTGTAGCCACCAGGCTCCTCTCTCTATGGAATTCTCCAGGCAAGAATACCAGAATGAGCTGCCATTCCCTTCTTCAGGGAAATTTCCCAACCCAGAGTTCAAACCCAGGTCTCCTGCATTGCAGGTGGATTCTTTACCATCTGAGTAGTACCTGGGAAGTAGTCTTAGCTGGGAAGTACCTGGTGTGAGGTGATACTTCATTGCAGTTTTGATTTGCATTTCTCTAGTAATGAGTGATGCTGAGCATCTTTTCAGGTGTTTATTGGCCATTTGTATGTTATCTTTGGTGAAATGTCTGTTTAGGTTCTCTGCCTATTTTGATTGGATTGTTTGGTTTTCTGATTTTGAACTGCTCATATGTATCAGAGACTAATCCTTTGTCAGTTGCTTCATTTGCAATTTTTTCTCCAATTCTGAGGGTTGTCTTTTCATCTTGTTTACAGTTTCCTTTGTTATGCAAAAACTTTTGTTTATTTAGGTCCCATGTGTTGACTTTTGTTTTTATTAATATTGGTTAAAGCGTCTGCCTCCAGTGCGGGAGACCCGGGTTCAGTCCCTGGGTCGGGGAGATTCCCTGGAGAAGAAAATGGCAACCCACTCCAGTATTCTTGCCTGGAGAATCCCATGGACAAAGAAGCCTAGTAGGTTACAGTCCACGGGGTCACAAAGAGTCAGACACGACTGAGCGACTTCACCTCACCTCTAGGAGGTGGGTCAGAGAGGATCTTACTGTGATTTATGTCAATAAGCATTCTGCCTTTGTTTTCCTTTAAGAGTTTTGTAGTTTCTGACCTTACATTTAAGTTTTTAATCCATTTTGAGTTTATTTCTGTGTATGGTGTTAGGAAGTGTTCCAGTTTCATTCTTTTATATTACATGTAGCTGTCTAGTTTTGCCAGCATCACTTATTGAAAGTGAAGTCGCTCAGTCGTGTCTGACTCTTTGCGACACCATGGACTGCAGTCTACCAGGATCCTCCATCCATGGGATTTTCCAGGCGAGAAAACTGGGTAGGTTGCCACTTCCTTCTCCAGGAGATCTTCCCAACCCAGGGATTGAACACCTGGGGTTCCTGCATTGTAGGAGCCACTAGGGAGCCACTTGTTGAAGAGGCTGTTTTTTCTCCACTGTATATTCTTGCCTCCTTCGTCAAAGATATGGTGCCCATAGATGTATGGGCTTATTTATGGGCTTTCAATCCTATTCCATTGGTCTGTATTTCTGTTTTTATGCCAGTACCATACTCTCTTGATGACTGTAGCTTTGTAATATAGTCTGAATGGATTCTTATGGTTTCATTTTTCTTTTTCAAGAATGCTTTGGTTATTCAAGGTCTTTTGCATTTCATTACAAATTGTAAAATATTTTGTTCTAGTTTTGAGAAAAATGTCATTTGTCATTTGATAGAGTTTGCACTGAATCTGTAGATTGCTTTGGGTAGTATAGTTATTTTCACAGTATTGCATCTTCCACTCCAAGAACATGGGTTATCTGTCCATATGTTTGTGTCATTTTTTATTTCTTT